>JAODAL010040637.1:0-36706 GCA_025379985.1 Phyllomedusa bahiana
TTTCCTCAAGATGTGACCTCCGGCTTTTATCCCCTTTTCTGAAGTTTTGTTTTACGGGAAATTGACTGAGTTTTGGCTGATGCAATCCCAGAGATTTTGTACCCAGAGACAACGTGGACCAATGAAATCTATTCAGAAGCTGCCTAAATATAGACATACGTCCGTTCCTCTCTCCTCTATTGCGCCTGCGCTTGCTTGATTACAGATCATACAAATATGTGTGTAATGCATTGTCTTGTCAGAATTGCTTGGAACATGAATGAGATTTGATCCAGAACTCTTGTGTCTGACTCAGTTTCTAATCGGCCGATACATGGTCCCCTGATCGTGATTTGGAATACCGGGACAAACGGGTGACCCCCAATGTTGGTAAACGACCCCCAACATTAGTATGTAGTGGATTAAAGTATGTTTTTTGTACTGTTATACTACTGGCACTCCCCTTACATGGTACCACAACATCTAGTATTGGAAGATGATGTCCAAGTATTTTACTGATGTAACATTGGAAGGATGGCCTCATCCTTACATAAACTCACAAAGAAAGCATTGTGTCTGCCATTGGAAGTTTTATACACTGTGATGGGCAAGCCTGTCTAATAAGTACATGGGCGCGCCTAAAATGAACGCACTGAGTGAATATGCTGGCGCGCTTAGTGAATTTACTGTATATGAGGGATTGACGAGGATGGCGTCCCCTGGGTGACCATAGTAACCGGGATATCCGATGATGCGCGCCGTGCTTATACACATATTTATGTTTGGAGGTTTCTATAGCGAAGCGCGCACTTCCGTACATGCGCAGTGATCTATATAGACGCTGAGATCGAGGAGTCTATAGGTTTCCTTGGCGACGCGCGCACTTCCGGACATGCGCAGTGGGTTTGTATAGACGCCGAAAACAGCGCGAATTCTGAAGTGTGTGGGCTATTTAAGGGAGATTAGCCAGTTAGTGCATTGCATATGGTGGGACATCTTTTACCTGCTGCCGGTACCTGACAAGGCGATTGAAGCCTATATGCTGACTGAAGCTGATAAGAATCCCCTGATGAACCCCCGGATATATTGATAGAATAAGAGGAGGGGGAGAAACGCGTCGGGATAGAGGAATGAAGAATGAAGATCAGGTTGTATTGTGTTTTGTATATGAGATCTTTAGGTCTGGGTTTGTAATAATGAATGGAATTGGCTGGTGTATATAAAACTAAACATAGAGGTTGAGCATCTATTGTATACTGGCCATATGGATACAGTCTAGCGATGTGGTTTAGGGTGTATATCAAATGTATATGTGATCTTTAGTAGTGAGTCTACTTTAATATACAAAATTCGCTGATATATTTGTATTTAGAAAAAGTTGACAAATATTAAATACTATTGCCTACACACACATTCCCTAACCTTTTGATCAACAAAGAGGGACCCTGTGAGTATAGAGTAGGGTGAGCTTTATAGTGTTGGGCCGTCCTTATCGGGACGATTACTCGACTTGACAGGTAGATTATAGTAGTGACATGGTTATAGAATAGAATCCTAATAAGGGTCCCTTAGCCATAGTAGTAGTAATTGTTATGTCTTCACTATTGGTATTTATAGAGATAGGTTTTAGATTTTAACAGAAGTAATAAAAGTTATATTTTAGAATTGTGGATTTGCTTAGTCTTTTTTCAGTGATTTTTTTAGTGGGCAACTTCTTAAGTCTGAGACCTCTTGGGACCATAGCTTTATCAATATAAGAGTTCATTGTTGTCCCACCAAGTTTTGAGCTCTTTCGGTCTCAGGTTCTCAAAGACTTTGAATGCTTGTTTGCCACCGCTCTTAGAATCGCTTCACTATAAAATTCCCTGGGCACTTAAGAGGGCAAAACTGACCAAAAAACTCAAGAGGGAATGTAGCCTGATAAAGTCATGGCAGCGACAGCTGGAAAAAAACAAGCTGAGGGCTCAGATGGCAACATCAGTGACAGAGTGTGGAGGTGACGGCAGCAGCCACAGTAGCATGAGGTCAGCCAGTGGGACAATGCCATTCTGGAGGTGGCAAAAAAAAGGAGTAGGCCACAGAGTGGCACCATGACAAAGTATTCAGGTTACGGCAGCAGCCACAGCAGCAGCATGAGGTCAGACAGTGGTACAATGACATTCTGGAGGTGGCAAACACAGGAATAGGCCACAGAGTTGCACAATGACAGAGCGTGGAGGTCAGGCAGCAGCAGCATGAGGTCAGACAGTGACACAAGCACATTCTGGAGGTGGCAAAAACAGGAGTAGGCCACAGAGTGGCACAATGACAGAGAGTGGAGGTCACGGCAGCAGCAGCATGAGGTCAGAGAGTGACACAATGACACAGTGTGGAGGGCACGGCAGCAGCCACAGCAGCAGCATGAGGTCAGACAGTGGCACAATGACATTCTGGAGGTGGCAAAAACAGGAATAGGCCACAGAGTGGCACAATGACACAGTGTGGAGGGCAGGACAGCAGCAGCAGCAGCATGAGGTCATAGAGTGGCACAATGACAGAGTGTGGAGGTGGGTGGCAATACCAGTCACTGGTAAAGATGGTTGGTGGCAGATGGAGAAACTGGCTTCAGGCGGGTGGCAGCATCAGAATAGTGGCTGAGGCAGGTAGTTTGAACCCAGACTCATTTCTCAAAGTTTGGGTGAGGCGTCATGACTGATGTAGTCTGACGCCTAAGGCATTGGTGTGTGGAAATCCTGGCCGATCCACGCCTGATTCATCTTGACCAAGGTCAGTCGTTCCACATTTCCCGTGGAAAAGCGGGTTCTCCTTGGGGTAACGATGGCCCCCGCCGCACTGAACACCCGCTCTGATGCCACACTACTGGCCGGGCAGGACAGCTTCTCCACTGCAAACTCGGCAAGTTGCGGCCCCACACATCCATTTGGCTGCCCGATAGCCCAGCGGATCTTCTAACTGGGGTGGGAAGAGTCATCTGGCCCGAGATAGATGAAAAAGAGAAACAACTCTCTTCTGCAGAGGGGGTGGAGCCTTGACTGGCTGCAATGGCATGCGTTGCCACTGGGTTTGCTGTTTGCTGCTTTTGCTGCGGTGGCGGGATGAACCACCACATCTGAGACACGTTTCTCCCAGGCCACCGGATGGTGACGCTGCATGTGTTGACGCAGGGCCGTGGTGCCAACGTAGCTCCCTGGCCACGCTTCACTTTCTGCCCCCCGATTCTACAAAATACCCATATTCGGCCCCTCCGGTGCCCTTAGCAAAGAACTGCCACACTGCCGAGTATCTGATTTTACACCCAAACGCTCCGCAGTGAGTGCCTACTGCCGCGCTCCCCTCGATGAGCCCCCTGTGCTGCTACTTTTCTTGGACCGGCGAAGCGGGTTTTCTACCCCGTGGCCGCTTGGCTCCCGACCTCACACTGCTGCTCCCTGTTGACTCACGGCCACACAACCCACTTGCTGGCTGTGCCGCTCCCTGACGCGCAAGCTGACACCCCTTTTTTTCCTGACGATGATGAAGCCCTTGCTTCACCCGCTTCCCAAGTGCGTCGGCTACATAAATCATCGATTTGTGTTCATCGTCACTGCTGTACTCATCACCAGTCTTGGTATAAGCAAGGCTGACCCCTCACAAATGACCTCCCATGCCACTCTCCACATCTATATTTTGCCGCCTACTGCAAAAAAGCAGGGGATATTGGACCCATTTCTTCGCTGCCAAGTAGCTGCTGACTGCCCTCCTCAAATTGTTCATCCTCGCTATATAGTGGCGCTGAGCCCAGACCACAAAGTAGATCTCTGGCTGAGGGAACCGGAGGGGAAGAGGCGGGTTAGGACGGGTGAGGGCCGCTGACCCCTCCCGGCCATGCCAACTAAGGGTTGTGTCTGACGATCCCCCCGACTCTTGGCTGGGGTTGTCATATGTCATCTGGGGGGAAGTGGATGACCTAGTCAACCAATCAAAAACCCCTTTGGGGTTTTGCTGGTCAACATAGGGACGCTAAAAGACAGCGGCAGTTTTTGGCCTCACAGAGTTACCCCTGCTGCGACGTCCCCTTGCTGTGCTGCGAACTGGGCCTGCTCCAGGAATGTTTGTGCCACTGCCACTCGCAGGTGAAAAGCCTGCCATCTCTCTGTCTGACATACTGTTTTTATCTAAAATGTACAGACACTGTTTGATGAAGATATCTGCATATGATAAATACACACCCTGTATTTTACTCCAAATGAACCCAGTAACAAGCTTGGGTAACCCTTGGATATAAATTGCGCTCCACAAATGGCCAGGAAAAAAATTACTTGTATGTTTCCGTTTAAAAAACACTGTCTTTATTTACTGAATATAAAAGCACAAACAGGCTTAATTAACCTTCGGTTATGAAATTTTGCTACAGGCAAAATGTCTTCTTTGGCGGTGAAAAAGAAAGTTTCTTTTAGTGACCACAAAAGCAGAACAACGCCTAATTAACCCCTGGATGTAAATTGCGCAAAAGAATTGAGCCACCAAAAACTACCACTTTTTAGCTTGATAAAATCGAGTGTATTTTATGGTACACAACAACAGAAAAACTTGTTATTAACCTTCGGTTATGAATTATGCAAAATTAGGCAAATTGTCTTTTTTGGCGGTGAAAAAGAAAGTTTCTTTTAGTGACCACAACAGCAGAACAACGCTAAATTAACCCCTGGATGTAAATTGGGCAAAAGAATTGAGCAACCAAAATTACCAGCTTTGTAGCGTGTTAAAATGGCGTGTAAATTTTTCGGTAAAAAACAACAGAAAAACTTTTAATTAACCTCCGGTTATGAATTATGCTACAGGAAAAATGTCTTTTTTGGCGGTGAAAAAGAACGTTTCTTTTAGTGACCACAACAGCAGAACAACGCTTATTTAACCCCTGGATATAAATTGCGCAAAAGAAATGAGCAAGCAAAAATGAAGTGGTATTTGGATTGTAAAAAACCCGGTTTCTTTAAATGAATACAACAGAACAGGCTTAGATAACCCTTGGATATTCAATGTGCTGTGAGCAGATAGCATTAAAAAGTATATGCAGCTGCATTGGACCCCACATGGACTTCAGTTCCAATACCCACAATATCAGAATTAGAACGTAAGAGAAGCAGTCTCTGAGACAAGCTGTGACAAACCCCCCAAAAATTGCTGTATAAAAATGAGTTCTTTAGTAAGAGATATCATAAGCAGCCGTGGCAGAAACCTTCCCCTACTCAGTACAGTGAAAGCGGTATGAGCTCCCAGCGTCGCGCCTGGACTTATATAGTCCCGGTGACGTCACAGAATTCCACCGGTCTCTTGATTGGCCCCAAATTGCCATGTCATGTGGGCTATGCCCTTCTTCCTCCCAGAGTTTCTTTCCCCCCATGTAACACCATGTGCTCGCACCCCTTTTATCAATTAAAAAACACACTTCTTTCCCCGCAAATTACCCCAAACTTCGACTTCGTTCAGAATCAAAGTTTTCCTGAAATTCTAAACGAATTCCACTTCGTTAGAATCAATTCGCCCATATCTACTCACAACATGACCTCCCATGCCACTCTCCACATCCACACTTTGCTGCCTACTGTAAGAAGCAGGGATTTTGGGCCCCCATTTCTTTGCTGCCAAGTAGCGCTGACTGTTCTCAAATTTTTTCACCTCGCTGTATAGTGGGCCGCTGAGCCAGACCACATAGTAGATCTCTGGCTAGGGAACCGGAGGGACAGAGGCGGTTGGGACAGGTGAGAGCCGCTGAGCGGATTCCGGGCCCCATGCCAACTAAGGGTTGTGTCTGAGCCCCCAAACCGACTGCTTGACTGCGGTTGTCAGATGTCATCTGGGAGGAAGTGGATGACCTAGTCAACCAATCAAGAACCCTTGGGTTACTGGTCAAAACACGGCCGCTAGATGACACCGGCAGTTCTGGCCTCACCGAGTGACCCCTGCTGCGACGTCCCCTTATTGTGCTGTGACCTGTGCCTGCTCCAGGAATGTTTGTGCCACTGCCACTCGCATGTGAAGAGCCTCCCACCTCTCCGTCTGACATACTGTTTTTAAAAAATTTTTACAGACTCTTTTTTAATGGAAGATATCTGTTTATGATAAATACACATCATGTATTTGACTCCAAGTGAACCCACTAACAGGCTTGGGTAACCCTTGGATATAAATTGCAGTACAGAAATCACCAGGAAAAAACTAAATGGTATGTGGCGTGTAAAAACACTGTGTATTTTACGGACTACACAAGCACAAACACGCTTAATTAACCCTTGGATATAAATTGTGCTACAGAATAACCAGGAAAAAATTAACTGGTATGTGCCATGTTAAAACGCCGTGCATTTTACTGAATAAGAAAGCACAAACAGGCTTAAATAACCCTTGGATATAAATTATGCTACAGAAATCACCAGGAAAAATTTACTCGTCTTTGGCATTTAAAAACACTGTTTATTTTACTGAATATAAAAGCAAAAACAGGTTTAAATAACCCTTGGGTATAAATTGCGCTACAGAAATCTGCAATAAAAAATTAACTGGTATGTGGCTTGTAAAAACGCCATTTCTTTTACTGAATACAAAAGCACAAACAGGCTTAGATAACCCTTGGGTATAAATTGCGCTACAGAATTCAACAGGAAAAAATTAACTGGTATGTGGCGTGTAAAAAAGCCGTTTCAATACGAAAGCACACACAGGCTTAGACAACCCTTGGATATTCAATGTGCTCCAGAACTGACCAGATGGCATTGAAATGTATATGGGGCAGAATTAGACCCACACTGGACTTCAATTACAATACCCCACAAACTGAATCAAAATTATAACGGAAGAGGAGCAGTCTCTGATAAAAGCAGTGACACCCCTCCCAAAATTGTTGTTAAAAACAAATTTCTTTTGTGTGAGATCTCTGCAGAAGCTGCAGCAGCAGCACAACGAGGGCAGTGTGAGCAGCCAGCGTCGCGTCCGGACTTATAGGGTGCGTTCCCACTGCACCGGACAAATACCGGTCGGTTTGCCGGACGGTATATATCCTGTTTTGCGGCCGTCCCCACGGCCGCCGGGGGGACAGCTTTTCTCCGCGATGAGCAGAGAAAAGCCCTCCCCCTTCACATTGACATGTACAGATTCCGTCCGGAAACTGGACGGAAGAATGTGCTTGCTCACTGCTTTGCGGCTGGACCGCGGGTGGAAAAACCGCTGGACGGAAAAAACCCGTGCAGTGGGGACTGCTGCACGGGTTTTCCATAGAGCACCATTGTGCTCATTTTCGGCTGGTTTTTCAGGCGGTCTGAAAAACGGCAAACCGGCTGAAAAACCGGCCGAAAACCCGTGCCATGGGGGCATGCCCATAAAGTGCTGTGACGTCACAGAATCCCGCCGGTCTCTGATTGGCTTCATCTCTGCACATGTCATTGAGGGTCCTCCTTTCTTCCTCCCAGACTTCTCTGCCCTGTGTCACGCCATGTGTTTGCGGCCATTTTAGCAATTAAAAACACGCTTTGTTCCCGCGAATCACCCCAAACTTCGACTTCGTGCAGAATCGAAGTTTTCCTGAAATTCTAAATGAATTCCACTTCATTAGAATCGATTCACCCATCTCTAATGATAACATCAACAAACATAAGGTAACTGGGTCTTAGACTGATACAGGTGGAGAAAGAGCTCCACCTTTCAGGATTTACAATCTACGAGGGGAAGTTAAAAAATACATTAGAGGAGAGCAGAAACTGCTTATAGAGTCGTGTGTTACAGGACTATTGCAGGTTTTAGCTTTTTATAAAGAGGTTCTGCTTAGTAATGAAAAAGATGTGAATGTGATTTAAAAAATTCTATTGAGCAAAAACAACATAATGAGAATTATATAAAATCCTTTTGAGAGGTGTCCATGGTGACACGCTAATCTGCATGGTGGCCTATTTTCTGGGACACAAACTAGTGCTGATTAATCTACCTTCTATCTAATTTGGTAACCTGGATTTCTGTTTTTTATATTCCCTTTTGGAGAACATTGTATAAACCAAAAGCAGAATTATTATTAAAGGCCTGGTTTATTCAAATGCTCACCATTTAAACTTTTTGTAAGAAGCTGACATTTATTTACCATGGTGGGTTAACCCTATTCAGTGAAGTATTGAAACTCAATAATGTGTGCTACAGTATGTAACCTAATTGCTAGAATAAAACCAAATGAATAATTACTTAACTTCAGAATGAGGCCTATGGGAATACTTCTTTAATTAAGGCTTAATTCACCAGTGATAATGAATGCAATCTCACAAACTACTGAATAACACCATTAGCATAATGGCTGTGATACAAAAACTATAATTAGATCAGAACAGAAATGTTAAATACTACCATTGAGGTTGTAAATGAAAAATGCCTGTTTAGAAAATTGACCTTGTAGACATATTTCTGGACAATGGAAACTCATAGCCTGTCCTTATTGTACACAACATACTTTTTTCAGATTCATTTCTCTATTAGCAGTGAGCAGAAAATCAGTTAGCAGTAGTTTTAGGAAGAACATTTCCAGGTACTTGTGACATGGGTTGTATACATAATAGAACCTATTTAAATATTTGTTTTTCATGATAACTTAATGCAAGTAAAAGTGAACTTGTTACCTCCATGCACCAAATATAATGTACCACAGATCTTCTTTGGAAATTTATATTTTACTACACATTATAGTTAATAAACACACATGTAGACAATAAATTTCTAATTACAATGCTTACCAATTTAAAATTTTTGGATTGTTTGCATTGGGGAGTGGTTAGTAGGTTGCCATCTGTACTGAGGTCACCTTGTTGACGTGGATGGGACTTTGCAATTTTAATTTAAAAAAATGTGCGTTAAGAACCTCAAATTTTCATGTGTTCTAAAGGAACAGACATGTATTTTAAAAGAAGTTCCTATGTAGATATGAGCGAGCAGTAAAATGTTCTTGTTCGATTAGAGTCTCGAACTTTAGTGTGTTCGGTTCGAGGTTCTATTGGAACTAGAACTTGAAGTCGAACCCCATTAAAGTAAATGGGAGAAGATGTTCAGGTTAATTTTTATACCTATACAGGTGAGGAGAAACTGTAATTACCATTCATAACAGTAAACTGGTAAAGAAAATTTGGCTCTAAGAGTGACAGAAAAAAATTGAGAGGCTAAAATACTTTATTCCTTTCAATGGCTAACTGAAAAGATGAGGACAGCTTGCAAGCAGGGGCATAGCTATAGAATGTGCAGCGGTAGCAGCTGCTACGGGGCCCTGCATCCTTAGGGGGTCCATAAGTCCCTTTGACACATAGGAGATTTGGAGACGGTGTGTTATATAATTACTGAACCTCCAAAACTGCAAAAACAGAACTTTTGGGCACTGAGTGTGATTTAGCAAATCCAAGCACTTTGTATAATATATATCCATGTGTATGAGAATTAGGTGTTATGTTGGCCTGCAAATGTCGCCAAATAACAGCTTCTGGGTGTGGGAAAGATCTAGCCAGCAATACCAAACTCCCTAACTATTGATGTTTATGGCGAGGAAAATGCTATCTAACTAAGAGCAGTCTGTACAGTTCAGAGAGTGAGCTGAAAATGACATTCACAAGGCAATACTGTGAAATATATATAACATGGTCATGTGATTTTAGCAGCCAATGTGAGCCCTACACCTCAGCGATGACGCGCTTGACACTTCTCTGTGCTCTGCACTGATTGGATGGCCGCCAAAAGTGCAGAAAGTCGCTGAAAATGAACCTGAAAACCGCGTGTCGAACTAGAACTTTACTCGAACGAACAGTAAAATGTTCTGTTCAGTTTGAGTTAATCTAGAACGGTTCGATCAACAGTATTTCTATGTTCACATTGACTGTTTTTTGGCATTTGTAGAGCGCTGCTAATACTGTGTTATGTTTGTACTGCTTTGCTGCCACATCAGCGTTCATCTACATTTATTTCTTTTAAACTACTTTGGATGTGCCGACCAACTTTCATTTTTTGGTTTAACAAAAAAAAAAATAAACAATATATATATATAATTATATAGTATATATATAATATAAATATATATATAAAATAAATTATATATATAATATATATATAATATATATATATATATATATAATACAATATATATATTGTGGCAAACTGGCTACATGTAGTTGCCTGTTGCTGCCACTAGGTGGAGATATACCAGAGTGGTATGTACAACATGCCACCAAGGATACCTGGCCTTGGTGGGATAAGAGCCAGCTGTATGTATTGTCACCCACTCTAAGTGGTTGGCAACTGTATAGGATTAGTTTGGCTTTTCAGCTGTTCCTGGGTTGGCTCTTATTGGGAGTAGAAAATGCGTTGGGTGGGCGTCTACTCCCCATGTTCCAGGCCATGCTTTGGATAGGGCTCGGGAGTCATATAAAAAGCTGGGTCCTTCAGGTGTACAGGGGGGCGTGGTCTGCTACCAGAGTGTGGAGCAGCAAAGGAGCTGGAGACAGAGGCTCTGGCCCCCAGAGGCTTAGGAGAAGCCAGAACCAGTGGATACTGGCCAGTGTACGCGTTGGTGGTACTGGACGCTAGGTCCAGGCCGCGGATAGAGAGGGACTAACGTGGTTAGTCAGTGGCCAGACGGCCTGAGGGTTCTTTTGATTTGTATTGTTTGTTTGCATGTGCCTCAATAAAACTGGCTGAGGCCAGTGTTAAACTGGAACCCAGTGTCTGTGTGCCATTCCGCCTACCAAAGACGGCGAATGACCCCGAGCCAGGCCAAGATGGCGGCCGAAGATATGTGAGTGGTCACATATGGTGGAGGTATGGGAAGGGCATAATTTGCACATGTGAAAGTGCATGGGACTGCTGCAGCAAAATTTAAAGGGCCAGCAGCCTGTGTTCACGGTGAAGCAAAAGACTGTTGTGCTGCCTGCATATAACTGATGGGAAATTTAAACAAATACCTAGGGGCAATTGCCCTGTAAAGGGGGGTTATGGCAAACTTCCTCAAATTCCCAGGCATAAGGGCCGTGCCCGGGGCCCCCATCCTTTCGATACAGCAGCATCAAGAAAGGGACGGCTCAACATTTCCCAAGGGTGGGTAAAAAGGCGGGCTACAAGGCCCGGGCGGCTTTCCCAGAAGAAAGCCAATGGGTACCCCTCACCGCAGATTTACCCCCGGGAAACCCGACAAGCGACAGAGGTCCTTGAATACTGCGTTCCCAAGAGCAACCCCTAAACGATGGAAAGCAGCTGCTGAGTCCACCAAAGGAGGGTGCCAACCAAAACAGGGGGTTGCTGGTAGGGGGGGCACATGTTGGGGCGGGCTGCCCCAAAAGGGTTTTTCCGGGGTGCCCCTGACATCTCCCTTTGTAAGCCCCGACCAGAACGGGGTAAGGGGTTGAACTTTTTTTTTACCTTTTTTTTTTGCGGGACGAAATCATATTCTTGGGGTATGTGGGACCTCCAAGAAAGGTTTTTTGCTGGCAGTGATTTTCCCTCTTTCTGGCAGCTGTGGGAGACAGGAGCGGGCCGGGCAAAGCAGGGGTTGTATCTGTAGGCCCACCTGAAATAGGTCTGTGCCAGTTTAAAGAGCCAAAAAAATTCACCCAGGAAGGCCCAAAGAAGGTGGGGGGCAGAGAGTTCCTGTCTGACCCTGAAGGGGGACTTGGGGGGGTAAATGGGTGCCCAGAATGTTACCAAATGAGAAAAGTCCAAAGAGCTGAAAAGGGGCTACCCGGACTTGGGGAAAAAATTTCAGGGCTTTTGTTATGATGATCTGAAAGGGGTCTGTTGGGAAAAATCACTAATGAATAAATGTACCTCTAAAAAGTACTCAGATCTATTATCTGAGAAGGGGGGGGGTACTGGGTTCCAGAGCACTGCAGTAAAAGGGCCCAATGTGAAGTACTGCTAAAGTAAGAGCAGGTGTAGCTCAGGGGGGGCCCCCCTGTTGAATAGCCCTGAAGGCCCCCTAAGCAGCGCCAGCCCCAGCTTTGACAACAAGCTCAGGTGTGCCTCTAGAGGTCTGAAACAGTGCGGGACTAAACCAGAGAAGTACCTCCTTGGGCATGACAATCTGGGGGACATGGGTTAACACTCAGGCTCAGGTGGAGCTAAGGTGGTTGCCCTAGAACGGTGTCCTTGCATTCCCGTTTTGGGGAAAAACCCTTGAATATGAGGCGCTACACTGTGTGTAATGCTGGAGTCCAGTTCATAAATGTGTCTCCCTGACCCCCGCCACTGTGGGGTACCCGATTGTAGCCCCGCAATTGCAGGGAATGCTGCCAGGGGTTGATAGCAACCTTTGTGTGACTGCTGGTGGTCCCAAGAGGACTTTCATTTTTCAGTGTGCACCGGAAGGGGAAATGAAAATGCTGGGGATGTTTGTCTCCTACAATGGTGAGGAACTAATTTAAAGAGGGGGGGTCGGACCTTTAGGTTATGCCTGCATGAATGCAGCCCAGATAGTGATGAAAATCCGGTTGGGAACTGTCTGAATCTGACCTATGAATTTCTTTTTCTCCATGGTTCTGTTTGCCAGTACTTTTTCTGCCTGGGCACAAAGACCAGTGATGGAAGGGGTTTAGCTGCTGACACCAAGAGTGGGGGTATGCTTGAACCCTTTAAAGGGGTGGGGGGGGAAATCCCAATGGTAAAAAAAAGTGCCCCGGTTCTGAGGCAGCTATAAATTTTTTCCCTACAGGGGTGGGAAACATAATTTCTTTTTTTTTAAAGGAACAGCTCACTTTTCTTTCCTTGCTCTGTATTCAAATGCGGTGTCGGGCGCCGCAATCCTGGTCAGGCAGTAACAAGGCTTTTTTTAAAGTTCTACTCCTGCAGTGTCCAGCAAACCACGCTTTAACAAACTCCATTCACCAGCCGTCTTCTTAAAATATATTTCACTTTATTGGTACAAACTTTAAAAGATATATTACATGGCAGGGAGTAGTAATCCGATGAACGATTATGATCAGATGATCAATACACAGACGCGTTTCGATTTGTATTAAATCTTAATCATTGTGCTTAGTATATGCTCTAATGTGCTTCCCATTTATAGGTCAGCCAGAGGGAGTTACCTTTTCTTGTCGTTTAACTCTTTCATCTATAGCTCACTTTTTCTATGTTTTACCTCTGCTGTTGTTCACACTCTATGTTTCTACCTGCAGTTAAAAACTAACAAATTTAAAACCCAATTTTCTGTTCAATAAATAACTTTAGACTTCTAAAATAAATGATTCCCAATAGTGGTATAAACAGGTCGTATTTTTATATTTTTAACCTTCTGGTTGCGTGGTGCGCAATTTAAATATCCACCAACTTCTCTCATAAGGAGCCTTCTTTTATGATCGCCCCCTCTTGTAGTTGTGGTGACTTTTTCTATACCATTTACTATGATACTTCCATTTGCTTCTAAACTCCTTGAGCAACACGTCCATCTTCAACTTTCCTCCCATCTCTCCACCAACTCTCTCCTTGACCCGCTCCAATCGGGCTTCCGTCCCCACCACTCTACCGAAACCGCCCTAACCAAAGTCACCAACGACCTAGTAACTGCCAAAGCCTCACGTCACTACTCTGTGCTTCTCCTCTTAGACCTTTCCTCTGCCTTTGACACTGTCGACCATTCCCTCCTGCTACACATCCTCTCTTCCCTTGGCAAACACGGACTTGGCTCTTTCCTGGATTTGCTTTTGTAACCTTTACTGATCGGACTTTTCAGCGTCTCTCCATTCTTGCTCCACCTCCTCCTCCCGCCTCTCTACTGTTCGGTGTCCCCCAAGGGTCAGTCCTGGGCCCACTTACTCTTTTCTAATCTACACTTTGGTCTGGGTCAGCTATAGCTTCACACGGCTTCAATACCACCTGTATGAGATGACACCCAACTCTACATCTTTCCCGGGCCCAGATGTCGCCTCTCTTCTCTCCCGGATCCCTGACTGGCCCGTCCTCCAATTTCCTCCCTTCTTCTCCTCCCGTCTCCTAAAATTAAACGTGGAGAAAACTGAATTCATTATCTTCCCACCGTCCCCCTCCATCTCTCCACCCGATCTCTCTATCACTGTCAATGGCTCTACACTCTCACCTGTTCCGCAAGTCCGGTGCCTTGGGATAACCTTTGACTCCAATCTGTCCTTCATACCGCACATCCAAACCCTCACCTCTGCTTGTCACCTCCACCTAAAAAATATTTCCCAAATTTCCGCTCATTTCTTAAAACTCTGAAAGCACAAAAATGCTTGTCCACCCCCTCGTCATCTCCCGCCTCGACTACTGCAACACCCTCCTCTGCGGCCTCCCAGCTAGACCTACTCCCTCCCAAACTATCCTTAACTCTACTGCCCGTTGAGTCACCTCTCTCTCGCACTCCTCGCCTCTCCCTCTGCCGATCCCTTCACTGGCTTCCATTGCCCAGCGAATCCAGTTTCAAGCTAGAAAACTGTACAAGCTCTCATAACCTTCCCCTTCATAATCTCTGCCTATCTCAAAAACCTCCCTCACGCAACCTCCGCTCCTCACCCGGGCCTTCTCCTCTGCCCCTCCTCTTATCACCTCCTCACAAACCGTCTCCAAGACTTCTCTCGTGCTTCCCCCACACTCTGGAACTCACTGCCCCAAAAACATCAGACTCTCCCCCTCTCTTTACCGGCTTCAAACGTAACCTGAAAAACCTACCTCTTCAGGATTGCCATATAACCAACATTAACCGGGTTGCACTGCTCCGCCCCACAAACATATCTGCCCCTCACCTTCGTCTCTTTTAACCCCTCCCCTGGTAGATTGTAAGCCCTCGCGGGCAGGGACCTCTTTCCCTCTGTACCAGTTGTAGTCACTTATTGTCACTTTGTAATTGTTTGACCAATGTTTTTTTTTTGTACCCGCCCTGGGAAAAGTACAGCACCCTGGAATCAAGGGCGCTCCAAAATAAATGATAATAATAATAATAAATAATAATACTAGCTGTACTATGATTGTGAATTTCTATACAATGTTTGGATACAGCTGACATATTTATATTCCACACCGGATTTTTTGCGTCAGATAAATGTCTCCTTATGCGCGTTTTTAGGCTATTAGTTGTACATCCTATGTATTGTATTTTACATTCAATACATGATATCAAATACACCACATATTTTGTATTACAGTTTATATACTGCTCTATATTGAAATTTTCTCCAGTGACGTATGAGCAAAAGCTCTTGCTATTTTTCATATGTTTACAATTTATACAAATGTTATGGGCGCAACAGTAATTTCCCTTTGTTTGCAACCATTGTGCGTTTTCATTTAAACTATATGAATGATACATCCTAGGAGAGACCATCGAACCTATGGTTGTACCTCGTTTAGGAACGTAGTTTATACCTTCGGACAAAATTTTGTTTGTTCTACCATTAGATTTTAATATAGGTAAGTGTTTTTTGATTATTTTTATTATCTGATTGTATTGGGGAGAATAGGAAGTGGAAAAAGTTATTCCTCTATATTCTTTGTCCTTTTTATTTTTCTTATCTGATACGTCACTGGAGAAAATTTCAATATAGAGCAGTATATAAACTGTAATACAAAATATGTGGTGTATTTGATATCATGTATTGAATGTAAAATACAATACGTAGGATGTTCAATTAATAGCCTAAAAACGTGCATAAGGAGACATTTACCTGACGCAAAAAATCCGGTGTGGAATATAAATATGTCAGCTGTATCCAAACATTGTATAGAAATTCACAATCATAGTACAGCTAGCATCATAGTAAATGGTATAGAAAAAGTCACCGCAACTACAAGAGGAGGCGATCATAAAAGAAGGCTCCTTATGAGAGAAGCTTGGTGGATTTTTAAATTGCGCACACGGCAACCAGAAGATCTAAATATAAAATACGACCTCATTTATCTAGGTGTAAAGGGTTTTTTAAAGATCAGAATTGGTTTTAAATTTTGTTAGTTTTTAACTGTAGATAGAAAATGAGTGTGAAAAACAGCGGGGGGTAAAATAGAAAAATGAGCTTTTTGTTTTGGGAAAAGGTTTAAATGACAAAAAAAGGAAAACCCCCCTCAGGCTACCTATAAAGGGAAAAGACATTGAGCATATACTAACACAATGATTAAGATTTGATACAAATCAAACGTTTGTGTATTGATTCTGTAAATCGACATCGGATTTACTACTCCCTGCTAGTAAAATATATTTTTTTAAAGTTTGTACCAATAAAGTAAAAAATATATTTTAAGAAGACGGCTGGCGAATGGATTTCTTTTAAAGGGTGGTTTCTGGACCTGAGGAACAGTAACCCCTTTGAAAAAAAGCCTTTTTAAACATGCCCTGACCGGAGTTGTCGGAACCCCGGCCCGAGCCCCGCATTGTGATTACAGACAACGGAAAGAATTGAGCTGTTTTCCTTATAAAAACTGAACTTTTTGCAATATAACTCCATATACTTTTGCCCCTTTAAAGAAATTTTGACACAAGAGTGGTGTTTTAACTAAAATTTAAACATGAATAAACTCCATGCAAGTTCCATACAAAAGGCCCGCCGATATCTTTGGCACAATGGGGTGTACCGATTCCAGTACACACATAAAAATGAAAAATGCAATATAAAAAATTTGGGACAATTAAAAAACAAAGAGCCCAAAAATCTGGTGGGACAAGACTACTTTATCCATATCTGGAAAAAAAAAATGATCCCCGGGGATTCTTTAAAAAAAACGTTACATCCAATATAATGAAGAATTTACAACACAGGGGGAAAATAAATTTCACACAAGTGTCCTTTAAATTTAATGGGAACTCATAATAAAATTTGAACAAGACAAACTAAGAAACTAAAGGAAGAAATCACCCAAATAGAGAATCATTGGCAAACTTTTTGGTCAACACAAAAATACAAAAAACTATGGAAAAAATCTAAAAACATAGCTCCAAAAAAAAGAAATCATTATGATTAAAAAAAACAAATTTGAAAGAGATCTAAAAGACTATGAAACAGGAAATGTATATAGTTGGAGACATCAATATGTGAAACCTATTTTAAAAAGAAAAAATTTAAAGAAAAAAAGGAAAAGTAGGAGCAGGCACGTAATTTTCTCAGAGTTAGAAAGCATGTCAGATCAAAAATAAAGCTCATCGGGGGGGGGCAAAAACACCACAAGGAAAAACATGGGTATAATTAAAGGGAGAAGCAAGCAAATCGAGATGTCCCAGCCACAGCTGAACATATGTTGCATCATGTTACTCCACAACCAAGAAACAACAGGCAACATTTTTTACACGAAACGGCACCAGAAGATCCAGACGAGCAGGGAAAAAAAAAAAAAAAACGAAATCCATACATAGGAAGTGGGGGCAACCGAAAAAAGAGGAGACCCCGGTATTAAATCTAACCGCTACAATATTAACAGATGCGGAAATATCCTTGCTGTCCCGAGGACTTGGATTTGTACCGACAAGAATGTTCAACATGTATACCACCTTACTGGACGTTAATAAGTTTGTTCGGCAAGTAACTATTAAAAAAAAATTTTTTTCAGGAGGAAGAAAAAGGAAAAAACATTCAACCCTTAAAAATGAGAACAATGAAACCTGGGCACCCTTACTTACATGTCATTTGAAGAATTACAAGCTATATCAAATTTGAATGCAAGAAAGTCATAACGATAATCAAATAAATGATACAGAATTCTATATATCTAACCCTGACTTTTACCCTGTAGCCTCGCATCCCCCTATGAGTGATTTATTTCAAGAAACAGTTGAGAAAGATTTATTAAAATTATAACAAAGAACATACAAAAAAATGAAATATTCACATCATAATATAACATCCAAAGAAAAGCAAGCAATAAAAAGATTAAAAAACAAAAAACAAAGTAATAATTAAAAAAACAGAAAAGGGGAGGGGGGCTATAGTGGTCTTAGACAGTGAGCTCTCTAAAAATTAAGTTGGGGGGGGGGGGATAATGCTTAACTATCACCACCTATAAGTTTTTATCCAAAACCCAAAATAAATTTCAGAGAGTTATGGAAAAGCTATTGCATATTGGTATCTAAATGGGAGCTATTAATAAAACACTAGCAGAAAAACTTTTTAGAAAATATCCTATACCCCTTTTAAATGCACTTAGCACCAAAAGTGAAATAAAAACTTTTAAACCCCCCCCTTTAAACCCCAAGGGCGGTTTTAAAGGGTCTCGGGGGAAAAATATTGGGATCTTGGGTGGATTCCCATCCCTGAAACCCTTTAGTTCCTTGTATCCCAGATATTTTTAAGGAACAGAGCACGTTACCAAACATTGGGAAGATAGACCTGCAAACCAAATTTTTTTGCGGGCGCATGTGACGAGAAGCCCTGTACCCCATCTAGCTACATGGGGTTTTTCTTGCTTGCAAAAAAGGGAAATTTAAAAAAACCCTTACAGTCAATATAGGGAGGAAATTAAAGAATTTATTATTCTAGCAGTGGAGTTTTTGTTAACACACAATTTCTTTTTGTTTGATAAAAAATACTATCTACAACTGAAGTGTGCCTCAATGGGGGCGAAATTTTCACCCTCATTACAACATTTTTTTTGGCACTATGGGAAAAAAACTTTTTGTTGTCTGAACACAACATTTTTTCCTCCCATATCAGGTGGTATGGTCGTTTTATTGATGACCTCCTCCTGATATGGGAGGGACCAGAAAATACTATGCTGATTTTGTGAGTACTCACGGGAAACCCCATGAATTTGCGGTTTACATATAAATCACATCCTGTGTACATGGACTTTTTGGATATAACTTTGAGTGTTAAAGATCATAAAATCAGTATATCCCCATATCGTAAACCAATAACAAAAAACTCACTACTGTTGGCCTCTTCTAATCACCCGTCCCATGTATTAAAAAATATACCGGTGGGTGAGCTGATTAGGGTTAAAAGAAACACAACTTCTCTAGAAGAATTAAAAATTCAAGAACAGGAAACAATAGAAAGAATAAAAGATAGAGGCTACGATATACATGCGATAGCCGAAGCTAAAAACCCAGAGAAAAAAAAAATCAATAGAAAACAATTTACTAAATCGGTTTTCAGATAAAAAAAATAAAAAGGACAAAAATATAGGGGAAAAAACCCTTTTTCCTTTTTTTTTTTTTTTTTTTTCTTTATTCTCCCCAATACAATCGGATAATAAAAAAAAATCAAAAAACATTTACCTATTTTAAAAATCTAATGGGTTAAACAAACAAAATTTTTGTCCAAAGGGTTTTTAAACTTTTTTTTCCAAAGGGAGTACAACCATGGGTTCAGGGTCTTTCCGCATTATCATTCATATATTTTTAAATGAAAACGCACTATGGTTGCAAAAAAAGGGGAAAAATTTCCCGTTGCGGCCAAACCCTTTGTATAAATTTAAACATATGAAAAAATTGAAAGAGCTTTTGCTCAACGTCATGGAAAAAAATTTCCCAATATAGACAGAAAAAAACGAATACAAAATATGGGGTGTATTTGATTTCATGTATTGAATGAAAAATACTTTTACTTTAGGATGAAACAACTAATAGCCTAAAAATGCGCATAATGAGACTTTTTATTGACCAAAAAACCCGGTGTGGAATTTAAATATGTCACTGTAAAAAACATTGTATAAATTCACAATCATAGAAACAGCTAGTATCATATTTAAATGGTATAAAAAAAAACCCACCCCAACTACAAGAGGGGGCGATCATAAAGAAGGCCCTTATGAGAGAAGCGGGTGGATTTTTTTAAAATTGCGCAAAGGGGGCAACCAAAGGTCTAATAAAAAAATACGCCCCTGTTTATCCAAAAAAAAATCTTTTATCTAGAAGTGAAATTTATTTACAAATCAAAATTTTTTTTTTAAATTTGTTAGTTTTTAACTGCAGATAGAAACATAGAGGGGTAAACAACCGCAGGGGGTAAAACATAGAAAAAGTGAGCTTTTAAGAAAGATTTTTAAACGACAAAAAAAAAAAGGGTAACTCCCTCGGGCTGCCCCTAAAAAAGGGGAAAGGGCACATTTAGCTTAAACTGCACCAATAAATTAAGATTTGTTTACAAATGGGAAAAACGCGTCGGGTGTATTAAAATCATCTGATCAAAATTGTACATCAGATTACTCCCTCCCTGCCATGAAATTTTAATTTTTTTAAAGTTTGTACCAAAAAAGGAAAAAAAAAAAGGGGGGGTTTTTTTTGGGGGGGGAAAAAAATTTTAAAAAAAAAAAAAAAAATTTTTAAAAATTTTTGGGTTTTTTTTGGGGAAAAGGGGGGGAAAAAAAAAAAGGGGAAAAGGGGGGGAAAAAAAAAAAAAATTTTTTTGGGGGGGCCCCCTTTTTGGGGGGGAAAAAAAAGGAAAAGGGGGGGGGGGTTTTTTTTAAAATTTTCCCCCTTTCCCCCCCTTTTTAAATTTTGGGGAAAAAAGGGGACCCTTGGGAAAAATTTTTTTTAAGGGTTTGGGGGGGAAAAAAAACCCTTAAAATTTTTTTTCCCCCCCCGGGGGAAAAAAGGAAAAAATTTTTTAAAAGTAAGGGGAAAAATTTTTGGGGGGGGCAAATTTTTTTTGGGGAATTTTATTTTTAAAAAAAAGGGGGGGGGGTTTTTCGGGAAAAAAGGGGGGGAAATTTTTAAAGGAAAAAGGGGGGGGGAAAAAAAAAAACCGGGGGGTTTGGGGGGTTGGGGGGGCCCCCCCCCAAAAGGGGGAAAAGGGGGAAAAAGGGGAAGGGGGGGGGGGGTTTGGGGGGGTTTAAAAAAAACCCCCCAAAAAAAAATTTTTTAAAAAGGGGGGGGGAAATTTTTAAAAAAAATTTTTTTTTTTTAATTTTTAAAAAAATTTGGGCCCCCTTTCCCAAAAAAAACCCTTTTGGGAAAAAAACCAAATTTTTTAAAAACCGGGCCCCCCAAAAAAAAAAACCCCCCAAGGAAAAAAACCCCCCCAAAAAGGAAAATGGGTTTTAAAGAAAGGGGGGGGGGGGTTTTTTTTTTAAAAAAAAAAAAATTTTTTGGGGGGCCCCAAAAAACCTTTGGAAAACCCCCACCGGGGGTTTTAAAACCCCCGGGGGGGGGGGGGGGGCCCCCCCCCTTTTGGGGGAAACCCCAAAAAACCCCCTTTGCCCCCCAAAAAAGGGAAAATTTTGGGGGGGGCCCCCAAGGGGGGGGGTTAAATTTGGGGGGGGGGGGAATTTTAAATTTTGGGAAAAGCACCTTTGGGGGGCTGGGGTTTTTTAAAATAAAGGGGGACCCCAAAAAAAAAGGGGGTTTTTTGGGGGGGGGGGGTTTTTTTTTTTTTTTTTTTGTTGGGGCCCCTTTTAAAAAAGGTTTCCCCAAAAGGGGGGAAAGGGGGGGGGGGTTTTTTTTAAAAAAAGGGGCCTTTTGGGGGGGGGTTTTTTTCCCCCAAAATTTTTTGGGGGTTTTTTTAAAAAAAAAAAAAATTTCCCGGGGGGAAAAAACCGGTTGGGGGGTTTTTTTAAAGGGGGGAAGGGAAAAAATTTTTGGGTTTTTTTTGGGTTTTTTTTTTGGGGCCCGGGGGTTTTTTTTCCCCCCGGTTTTCCCTTTTTTGGGGGCCCCCCCTTTAAAACCCGGGTTTAAGGGGGGGGGGTTTTTTTTTTTCCCAAAAATTTTTTTTTTTTAAAAAAAAAAAAAAAAAAAAAAAAAAAAAAAAAAAAAAAAAAAAAAAAAAAAAAAATAAAAAAAAAAAAAACCCTTTTTCAAAAAAAAAAAAAAAACAAAAACAAAAAAAAAAAATAAAAAAAAAAAAAGAAAACAAAAAAAAACAAAAAAAAAAGAAAAAAAAAAAAAATAAAAAAAAAAAAAAAAAAAAAAAAAAAAAAAAAAAAAAAAATAAAAAAAAAAAAAAAAAAAAAAAGAAAAAAAAAAAAAAAAAAAAAAAAAAAAAAAAAAAAAAAAAAAAAAAAAATAAAAAAAAAAAAAAAAAAAAAAAAAAAAAAAAAAAAAAAAAAAAACAAAAAAAAAAAATAAAAAATATTGGTGGAAAAAAAAAAAAAAAAAAAAAAAAAAAAAAAAAAAAAAAAAAAAAAAAAAAAAAAAAAAAAAATTTTTTAAACAACAAAAAAAAAAATTTAAAAAAAAAAAAAAATTTTTTGGGAAAAAAAACAAAAAAAAAAAAATTTAAAAAAATAAAAAAAAAAAAAAAAATAAAAAAAAAACAAAAAAAAAAAAAATAAATAAAAAAAAAAATAAATAAAAAAACAAAATATTTTTTTTTAAAAAAAAAAAAAAAAAAAAAAAAAAAAAAATAAAAAAAAAAAAAAAAAAAAAAAAAAAAAAAAAAAAAAAAAAAAAAAAAAAAAAAAAAAAAAAAAAAAAAAAAAAAAAAAAAAAAAAAAAAAAAAAAAAAAAAAAAAAAAAAAAAAAATAAAAAAAAAAAAAAAAAAAAAAAAAAAAAAAAAAAAGGGGAAAAAAAAAAAAAAAAAAAAAAATTTTTTTTTATTAGTTTTTTTAAAAAAAAAAAAAAAAAAAAAAAAAAAAAAAAAAAAAAAAAAAAAAATTAAAATTTTTTTTAAAAAAAAAAAAAAAAAAAAAAAAAAAAAAAAAAAAAAAAAAAATTTTAAAAAAAAAAAAAAAAAAAAAAAAAAATTTTTTTAAAAAAAAAAAAAAAAAAAAAAAAAAAAAAAAAGCACGGAAAAAAAAAAAATAAAAAAAAAAAAAAACCCCCAAAAAAAAAAAAATAAAAATTTTACAAAAAAAAAAAAAAAAAAAAAAAAAAAAAAAAAAAAAAAAAAAAAAAAAAAAAAAAAAAAAAAAAAAAAAAAAAAAAAAAAAAAAAAAAAAAAAAAAAAAAAAAAAAAAAAAAAACCCCCAAAAAAAAAAAAAAAAAAAAAAAAAAAATTTAAAAAAAAAAAAAATTTTTTTTTTTAAAAAAATTAGAAAAAAAAAAATTTTTTAAAAAAAAAAAATAAAAAAAAAAAACAACAAAAAAAAAAAAAAAAAAGGAAGGAGGTTTGCACTCAAATCTCTGATACATGGCTCCATTCATTCTTTCATGTACACGGAACAGTCGTCCTGGTCCCTTTGTAGAGAAACAGCCCCATGCTTCACAGTAGGTATGGTGTTCTTTGGATGAAACTCAGCATTCTCTCTCCTCCAAACACGACGAGTTGTGTTTCTACCAAACAGTTCTACTTTGGTTTCATCTGACCATAGGACATTCTCCGAATACTCTTCTGGATCATCCAAATGCTCTCTAACAAACTTCAGACGGGTCCAGACATGTACTGGCTTAAGCAGGGGCACACGTCTGGCACTGCAGGATCTGAGTCACTGGTGGCATAGTGTGTTACTGATGGTAGACTTTGTAACGTTGGTCCCGGCTCTCTGCAGGTCATTCACTAGGTCCCTCTTTGTGGTTCTTGGATTTTTGCTCACCGTTCTTGATATCATTTTGACCCCACGGGGTGAGATCTTGTGTGGAGCCCCAGACTGAAGGAGATTATCAGTGGTCTTGTATGTCTTTCATATTCTAATAATTGCTCCCACAGTCGATTTCTTCGCACCAAGCTGCTTGCCTATTGCAGATTCAGTTTTCCCAGCCTGGTGCAGGGCTACAATTTTGTTTCTGGTGTCCTTCAACAGTTCTTTGGTCCAGGGCCGTCTTAACTGTATTATGGGCCCCTGGGCAGAGATGTGTATTGGGCCCCCCAACCAACACAACCACTCACAGGAATATATACATTATTGTTAATAAAAATATTTGTTTCTTCCAACAAAATGTGCGCTTTTGAACATAGTTTAACCCCTTACTGACACAGGACAAACAAACTTTTTCAGGCGGTCTGCAAAACCACAAACCGCCTGAAAAACCGTCCGAAAACCCGTGCCGTGGGGACATGCCCCAAGACTGTCTGCACAGCACAGGTTTCTCATCGAATTTATGGCTTGTTCACGCGGCGTTTTCACTCCGTGTTACAAGGGCTTTTTAGATCCGTTTCGGGGACCGACAGGAATGACCCGGAGACGGATCTAAACAATTTGCAGTGAGATTATCACTGCGAGCTATGAGGAAGACGCAGCGGTGTTCACATGAGAGATCGCCGCTGCGCGTTTCCCTCCTGCCTGTTGGCTCCATCTTTGAAAGAATTGCATGTCATTTCTTTCAAAGACAGAGCCGGGAAACACGTAGCAGCGATCTTTCATGTGAACATCTTACTCATAGTCCGCAGTGATAATCTCACTAATAATTGTTTACATCCGTCTCTGGGTCTGTCCTGTCGGTCCCAGAGATGGATCTAAAAAGCGCTTGTAAAACGGAGTGAAAACTCCATGTGAACAAGCCCTAACAAAAATCTGACTGAACCTAGTGTTGTGTAGACTTCAATAGAAAATCCATGCTGCAATCTACACAGCACAGGTTCTCTACTGAAGCAGCCGTCATCCAGCGGAAGATAGAACATGTTATATCTTCTGCTGGATTCCCGTGCAGCCCACATACAAGGCTGCCAGTAATCTTCTTTAACACAAAAACCACGCAAAAAAAAACGCAGTGCTTCAAAGTTAAAATACCATTTGGTTTCCAGCAGTATTTTACCTTAGGTGTGTAGATGTATAGGTAGAAGTAAACAGTTGTTCCATGGAGCAGCGTGTAGCTGAGCAGCCCCTTCCCCTCCTCGTCTGATCATTTGGCTCCCATGTAAAGTGCTATAAAGTTTGTCAAGCACTTCCCCACTACTTCCCAGCTAGTCTTTATGGGGATCTGATTGGGTGGGGGGTGATGGGTAAAGGAGCCTTCCCTTAGGACAGAGCTGTATCTGTCCACATTATCATTACCAGTATAGCAGCACATAGCAGTCCTGCTGCTCACATCAGCCCTCACTTAGCCCTGACAGGAGAGGGGGAGACTTTCATCATCTCCCTCTCTCTGTGTCTTGTGTCTGGTCCTGGTCCGTGCACATCACCCGAATCTCACCCCCTCCTCCCTGTCCTCTGAACCTGTGATCTATGCTTAAGAGTGTGTCTATGACAATCTGACAGGCAGCAGTGCAGGGACGAGGTGAGCGGACTCCGACCTAGCAAGTGGAACAGAAGAAGGAAGTCTTGCTGTTCCAATGAATGCTCACTCCACCCTGCACCTATTTCCCTCTACCTTGGTGCGTTCCTCCTCCTTTTCTATACAGTCCATTCCTCAGGCTGTCGCCCAGCCTAAGAAATGTCTCTGCTCCTGTATTCACTGGGCAGGGTAGGTGGCTGCCCAAACGGGCCCTTGTGCTTGTGGGGCCCCCGGGCAAGTGCCTACCTTGCCCAATGGAAGAGACGGCCCTGCTTTGGCCTTCACCATAGTGGAGTTTGGAGTGTGACAATTTGAGGTTGTGGACAGGTGTCTTTTATATTGATAACATGTTCAAACAGGTGCCATTACTACAGGTAATGAGTGGAGGACAGAGGAGCCTCTTAAAGTAGACGTTACAGGTCTGTGAGAGCCAGAAATCTTGCTTTTTTGTAGGTGACCAAATACTTTTATGAATTTGTTTTCTCATTGTGTCTCTCATAGTTGATGTCTACCTATGACGTCAGTTACAGACCTCTCTCATCTCTTTAAGTGGGAGAACTTGTACAATTGGTGGCTAACAATAGTTTTTTCCACAGATATATACATAACCATGAAATAAAATAAGTTGTCCTACTCAGATACCCCATTTTCAAATGCCTTTATAAAAATGCTCAATCAATAGAAGGAAGAGGCCCAAACCAAGACTCCTTTTCCACCATCTGACTGCTTAATCATTGATGCTGCTTGTGTGAAAATAGGGAATACTGCTATTCCCAGTGTTGTAGCTTAATAAAGCATTTCAGATGTTGATCGGGTTTTCAAATTAAAAATCAGTTGAAGGTAAAAATATCCAGGTTTTATTCAATGAAAGCATTTTGAGACACACTGTATACAGCATATTGCATATACAATTTCAAATTGTGTCTCCCCCGGCTCCAAGTAAGTTCTTCTTCTACGAGAATTCATTAGCCAATCTGTTTTTACCTTAAAAAAAACTATCTAATTCCTATACGTTGGTTTAAAGTTAACATTTCCATTTGAAGTCCACCCCTGGGTGTTTCCTTACTGTAACAAAGAACCTTGTTCCTTTCAATATACCTCCAGGCCATCTGTTTCCAATTATTGGAGGAGGAGGCCCCAGATATATATTAACATTCCAAAGACATCAGTGTTCTTTGGAGAGGACAAAGAAAACGTAAGACTCGACACGTTCAAATGCGCATAACATGAAGGTGTGTTCTGGTGGCGTGACGCACCACATTCGTAAGATTTGACACATATATGAATGCGGTTTGGAAAAACTAGGCGCATTACTGCTCCGAGGCATCGAAGTGAAACTAGATTTGCTGTAAGGGGCAAATATGTCCCTTATTTCTCAACTTTCACCAGTGCAATAATAAAAAGTAATTTATAATAATTATCATACTATACAAAATTAAATTTTTTAAATGTAATAAAAATATGATAATATAATATTAATAAACATATATATCCCAAAAATATGTAATATCTCCTATAATATGCATTTATAATTAAAAAACACACTAATTTTACATTAAATAACCCACTAATGATGTTGTTCAGATTTTTAAAATTTTAATTTTGCCTACATTAAATTTGAAATGTATTTTTGCTTCTCTCTATTCCATATACAGCAAGAGCCAGCACAACATAGGTCTTGCAGGGACAAGTGGCCCTCCAAGCATGCTCAGTACCATAGTTTCTATTCACTGACATACTATTCTAATGACTTCTCTTATTTCCAGCCTGTATAACCTTAATACATGTTAGGCGCATTACTTATGCGCCTTAGTTTCGTAATGCGCCTAACACATAGGCGAGGCGCGTCAAACTTTACACACCATTTATGAATGCACAAAAAACACTTTCATATATCAGGTGCATTATACACTGAAAATGAGATTCAACATTTCACTTTGACGCTCCTGTGTTCATAAATGTTGCCATAAGTGTGCTTAGAAATCTTCTATATAAAACTTTTAAAAAATCCTAATTAAAAATCCAAATAAATATACAGTATAAAGCTCATATGCTAATCATAATCTACTGAAATGTAAAGCATGCCTCAGAATACATGAATTGGTCTACCCTTCTTTTCAATCCATGCCCAAACATACTTGTATTTCACTTCAAGTTAAAGGCTACGTTTCTGGCTTTGTGCAAGCACCACCAGAGGGATTTCAGGAGTTTAAATGGTTGTCCAGGTGAATTTTAAAAACAATTATGTACAGCTCATATAAAAAAAAAAACTCTTATTTACTCTCCTTCCCACCTTTGTTCCAGTGCTGACTCTGCGGGCTATGTCTTCCTGGTCTTCTGTTACTTCTACTAGCAGTAGTCAGAATGTTACTGCTGTAGCTGATGGTTGGGTGCAGTGGTCATGGGCCACTGCCTGATGTTACTAGTCAGGCAGTGGCACATGGTTCAGATTCAGTCCTGATGTTTTAACTGGCAGAAGTGAACAGGGGACTAGGGAGAGGCAGCCCGCAGAGTCAGAGCTGAAGCAGAGGTGAGAAGGTAGGGTTGTATGAGTTTTTATTTTATCTGAACAGCAGTAACCCAAAGTATATACTTTTTTAAACACCTAGACAACCCTTTTAATGAATTCTGTATACAAATATAATTATAAGGGCTTGTTCACACGGCGTTTTCACTCCGTGTTAACTACGCTTTTTAGATCCGTCTCTGGGACCGACAGGACGGACCCAGAGACGGATCTAAACAATTAGCAGTGAGATTATCACTGCGGTCTATGAGGAACACGCAGCAACATTCACATGAGAGATTGCCACTGCGTGTTTCATTCCTGCCTGTCGGCTCCGTCTTTGAAAGAATTGCATGTCATTTCTTTCAAAGACAGACCCGACAGGCAGGAGGGGAACACTCAGCGGTGATCTCTCATGTGAACGCCGCTGCGTGTTCCTCATAGCCCGTAGTGATAATCTCACTGCTAATTGTTTAGATCCGTCTCTGGGTCCGTCCTGTCGGTCCCCTAGACGGATCTAAAAAGCGTAGTTAACACGGCGTGAAAACAAGCCCTAAGAAAAAGTGTTATCATTTAACTTTGTGTGTACTGGGGAGTTTACAAATGGCAACAATGATTTCTAAGCATGAGAAGCATTTTTTTGTTGTTTTAAACTTTTACCTTAGCAAACTCTCTTACCTTTGCCTCTGCTTCCAAACTGTTTAAAAGATTTTGTCATCCAACAAAATAGGTTGGGTGGGATAAAGTAAAATTTTAAAGGTAGCCGTCTGAAAAAATAAAGCTCATTGTCACTTGTTAAAACAGTTGTTATCCATCATATGTCCAAAATTCTACATTGACCAGTTTGTAAATATATCTATATAACATATGGCGCTTTGCTTTCTGTTGTCAATACAGGGGATTCGGTGCTCTATATCAGAAAAATGTACTTTTAATTCCAATTAAAATATATGAAGAATATAAACATGTGCTAAGTTTATACACGGCATAGACTTTTTTAGCTATTTAGTTTAAATAGAATGGTGAGGACATTCACATTGGAAAATCATATCAGTATTTACTAGTTTGCTTAGAAAATGCAGTAAAAATAATCTTAACTCTGAGGAATGGAGCATTGTTATAAAGGAGGAGCTGATACTTCTTCTCAAGGAGAGTCTATTTTTAGTTGTATTCTGTTAGGAAATAATATCTAGTAGTTTAATATATATACCATATTACAATATATTTTTCTTACCAAATACATTTTCATAATGTGTATAATTACAGCTTTGCTCTGTATATAAATTTATGCTGTAATTAAGCACAAGAAAATATTTCTCAAATGTATTGCTTTTATTCTTTTACAAAAAGTAATATTAGTGCATATCCTTGTATTATTTTTCACCAAGCGAGCCTATATTTATTCAACATATAAATCAACAAGTCATGATACACAGCACTCCAGGCAAAGCACTACAATAATTATACTAATTTTTTCATACCTATTTCAGTGAATTAAATTATACATTTTAATTACACAAGAGATAGAATCCATTGTGGTAATGAGACAGACAAGAGTAGGCACCACGCTGGAGGTTGGATTTCATGTTCATGAATGTCATGAAATTATTATCAAATGTAAATCAAATATTTGATAAATTGTAAGAGGTTTTCAGAATGCTAAATTAATATTATCATTGTGACTCTGTGAATCAGAAAATGTAATCGAAGTCACTTAAGGTAAGTGGGATATTTATGCCAGTGGGGATATTTTTCAAAGCGTTAGTTTGCCAATAACAAGCTGTAATCACTTGAATGCTGCTACAATTTTTTTTGTTTTTCCCCTTAATTTACATATCTATGATACACATATTTGTAATATAATTATATATCATCAAAACAGAATTTCTTTTTCATGTTGAAGTAAAAATAGACATCAATTTGAATTGAAGTAATTTTTACTAATATAATGTAACACAAATAATAGGAACAATACATTTATTTACATGGGCATCACACATAGCTCCATATTTCAGATTATATTGTGATTTGTAATGCCATGCTCTCTTACCTGCCACCATTCACCATATACTCTCTCAAGGCAACCTGCTGTTTTCTGAGGATGCATTTTTCCAATTATGGCCATGCACATGCAGCTTCCAGCCATAGGCAGCATAAGCACCAGACACCCACCATTGGGCAGCTAACTTGATAGTACATAGACTACTCTGGTGTAGCGACCCAGTTCTTTTTTTTTTACAAGTCGGGATTTTAAAGGGTTAAAAAGATGGAAACCCCAAAATCCATTAGATTTCACTTCCCAGTAAAAAACCTATGTCAACCCACTGCTAACACTGCTTCAAGATCTCTTTTTATAGAGTACAGAGTCCATGTAAAAAAACAGTTAATGTTTTACAATTGTATATTGGTAGGATGAATAACATTTATTTTAAGAGTGTTTTATTTTGTTAATAACACAAATACAGTAAATATCTTTTAAAACCAACCCAACTTACTAACATAATAACAAGTTGTACTAGGTTAGCAATTGCTTTGGGCTACGAATCAAGCATAGTCGATGTGGCCGCTATCAAAAGGGTTTTCGATAGAACATCGATTAGAGCGATTACCTTTAAAAGGTCTTGGGGAAGCAAAACCCCTTCTTAAAATACACCCAAAAAAAGGGCGGGAGAAGCAAAATTTAACACCCCCAAACAGTCAAATGGATACGTGCTACATCTTAGCAACACACTTAGGGTTTTAAAATCACAGAAAAAAAGTCCAGACCATTCATTCCCCTTTGTCCCCACCTGACCCTTACACCTGCATCACCCACAAATTAAAAAAATGCCAAAAGGCAGTAAAATTTTAAAACCCTCATGTTACTTAACTGGACATTTAAAATCCCCCGTCCTGGAACGCGCTGAGCCCCAACCGCATGACCCCCCGATTTAAAAAAAGGGCCCAAAAGGAGTCTTTCAACCCCCATTTTATTGAACGGCCCCAAACCCCTATCTGTCCTTACCGCAAATGACCATTAAACCTGTCTGACCCACAGTTTAAAAAGTGCCAAAAAAAGGAGTCTTTCAACCACCTTTTTTTGTTTAATGGAATATTTTTGTCCCTGTCCTGGGCCCAGTATGACCATTTTAAAATGTCGACCCCCAGATTACAAAGTTTCCGGAAAAAAGGAGTCTTTCAACCACCATTTTAGTTTAAATGGACATTTTACTAAACTGTCCCGTCCACACAGACCCGGGCCGGGTTACAGTGGGTGCGGTGAGAGCCCAGGCTGGCGTCCGTATCTATTAACACGCAGTTAAAATGCCCTATGACCAGCAACAAAAACGTCGGCAGAGAGGGCGGAAGCGGAAGTGTGGAACTCTACCTTCCCTAGTCACAGTCAAGCCCTGGGACGCTTGCCCCTCCGTATGAGTGGGGACCAATAGCTTTCACTTTGGGAAAAACGGTGGTTAACGCCCGTTACACCCGGGCCCTTTTTCTTGGATTCTTTTTTATTTTACTCAACGGCTGGAAAAGGTCTCTTACTTTTTCTCTGTCCCGTGCTCCATACTCCTGTCCTTAATAACCCCAACATCTGGTAAATTTTTCCTGAAACCTCCCTTGTCAATTCGGGCGTTTTTTTTTCCAGCTATTTTGTCATGCAAGTTTTTTAGTTTTAATTCTAAAAAACACTTTTTTTAAAATGGGAGGAATCCCCCCATGTTTTTTGTTTCTCTTTTTTCATTGTAAAAAGGCTTTTCTCAATACGGGAAGATAGCTATGTTAAAGATCTTGCAAAAACAAGTAAATTTTTGAAAAAATTTCCCTTTTTGTTTTTCGTATAAACCCGGGTTTTTTTTTTGCATTTTTAAATTTCACTTGGGGAAATATAGAATTGCCTTTTTAAGATTTCGGATGCGCGTAAATGAAAAGCTGGGGTAAAAAGAAAAAACACGTAACTGTTATGTTTTGGATAAAAACGGATTTTTTGCCCTTTTCATTTCACCTGTGGTAAATAAGAATTGCTGTTTTAAGATTTACGGGGATGCGCGTCAATGAAATGCGGTGGAAAAAAGTCAAAAAACAAAACTTTATGTTTTCGTAGATACACGGTATTTTTTGCCCCTTAAATTCACCGGGAATAAGAATTGCTTTTTTTAAAGATTTCGTAGAGCTGCGTCAATAAACAATGCGGTGTGAAAAAGTCAAAAAACACGTAACTTTATTTTTGGTATAATAAACGGTATTTTTGCCCTTTTTAAATTCCCCTGGGGTGAATATGAATTGCTGTTTTAAGATTTACGTGGATCGCTCAATGAAAAATGCGGGGTGCAAAAAAAAAAAACATGTAACTGTTATTTTTTGTTGATACACGTATTTTTTGACCTTTCAATTCACCTGTGGTAATATAAATTGCTGTTTTAAGTTTACGGGGATGCGCGCAATGAACAATTTGGGTGCGAAAAAACAAAAAACAGTAACTGTTTTTTTCGAAATACAGGGTATTTTTGGCAACAAACAACCTGTGCTGCTACGATTGCTGGATTGTATTTTACTGCAAGGTGTATATATCAACAGCCCAAGGTTAATGGGTAAATTAAATGAACACATATCTGAAATGTTTCTGTAATAAAAGTGGAGTTTTGTACTAAAAAAACCCCTGCAGTTCTAGAAATGATTGTTCCAAATAAGTTCAGGCGCCCTATCCGGAAATATTTCAATGAAAACTGTTAATAATAAAGAATTCCCCACACTTTTTCTCACTAAGTCTTGGGAACTTTATCCTGTTCCTTTATAGATAGAGCTTGTCTGGGTTGCCCGGGGGGGCCCCCCCCTTGCCTCCCCGCCGTAAATTTTACAGGGGTAGATGCTGCTTAAAAAATTCTTAGCTAAATACATAAAAATCTTCAAATATCAAATATAACAAATTTGGGAAGGATCACAGCTAATAGTAAGGTTTCTCTGTGAGAAATAGCTAATTTCGTGATGTTTGGCCAAAGGCAGAGCGAGGTCCTATCGAGAACGCTGAAAACCTGGGCTGAAACAGGAAACGCTGTTCTGGGTTTAAAAGAGGTATGTGATTTTTCCGCCAAAGCAACCATACACTTTCCAGTATGACGCGCACAAACATCTCACCCTGCCCCCTTTTTCTGAAATTGTTTTTGGGCCCGCCAAAATTACAGGAAGTGCCGAAAAAGGGCGATTAATAGATGATGCACAGATTTTAACCTTAATTTTCGATGAACGGAAATTTCGATCACCATAAAAACTTGCCCATTTAAAATTTGCGATAAAAATCGTTAACACTGTTTGACAAGTCAAATTGAGTAAACATGCAACCAAAACAATAAGGGCAGTTTAAAAAAAAGATATAAAATGTGTTCTTTCATTCTTTAGTTATTATTAGTCCATCTGCCAAATTTGATTTTTAAAATGTTCAGCAAAATTATTCAAGACTTATAGCTTCTTGCTATTTGGGTGTTACCCTGTATATAAAACACAATGCCAGTTTTTAAAGGAAAAATTTAAAATATTACAATTTGCCAAAAAGCTTTCTGGGAAAATTGATAAAAATGACAAATTCTACATATAGTACATGCCATTTTTTTTTACTAATTCATATTTAATATTTATTTATATACATATCAAGATAATACACTAACATTCTATGTGTTAATTTTCTAAATTGTCCTCTAAAATATTTGGCCCCTTTAAAGGGGTTTTGCCACGAGCTAATTTATACCCCCCTGATACACTCTTTTGCTCTGTGTGTCAGAAGGGGGGTTTTTGATTTGTTTGAATTGCCTTTCCATTTTGGCCCCAGCAGGATGCATCACCATCCCTTTTTCCTCTTCTTTTCCCAAAGGTTGTTTAGGGAAAAAGAAATTGTGAGTAGCTGAGGGAAAAGTTTTTCCCTTAGGCACAAGGGCCCTAGGTTCAAATCCATGCGGGAAACCCCAAAAACCCAATGTTTTTTTTTCCCTCTTTTTTTCAATGAAACAAAACCTGTTTGAGGTTTCTTTTTTTTTTTTTTGCATTGTTTGAAAAATTTACTAAGGAAAATAGAGGAAAGATTTTAAAATGACAGCCCGGGGGTTTGAAAAATTCAGTAGCTCCCCTTGAGAGGAGAAGGGGGGAATTTTCTGGAATGTTGCCCAGGGACTGAGGAGTCTAGCCTGGTCGTACCCCCTGGAGATGAGGGGGTAAAAAAATTTGGGCCTTTAAAGGGGGCAGCTAAAACAAAAATGGTCCCAAAATTTTTTAATCAAAAATTAAACGGAGAAAAATTTTTTGTTTTTTTTTTTTGCAAGTTTTCCCACGTAAATTTGTATTCATGGCAAAACCCCTTTAGCTCTTATCTTTTGCCTGTGTTCAATTTTGGTTAAAGTGGGGTATTTAACCCCGTAATTTTTTTGCTGCCTTCCCTGTGATTCTCTCTTGTTTCTGTCCCATTTTTTTAGTGACTTTTGTTTGGGACTTTGGTTGGGTTTTCTTAAATTATTTTGGTTTTGGGAAAATATTACCTCAAACTCTCCTGGTTTGACCCTTGGCTGTTTGACCAATATCCCTTTTTGTTTTTGGGGCCCCTGTTTTTTCCCTTGTCACCCTTTTTGTTTGTTTTTGTCTTTTTCCCCATGACTTTAGTTGTTGTAATCTTTCAAAACATCTGGGGCCTAGTCCCCCCGCTTTGCAGTGAGTTTCTGGTGAACAAAAAAGAGGTAATTTTTGGGGGGGGAACCTTTTTCCCTTTCAAAGGGTGTCTGATTTCAGACACCAGTTGCTGGGTAGGTTTTGTTTGTGACTTTGTTTTGTTCCTGTTGAGGGAATTGTTCACAGGCATTTCCATCTAGGGAAGTTGCTGTGCTTACATTACAAAAAGATTTAAAAAAATTCTCTTTTAGTGGGGAAATAGCGGGTAAGAAATTTAAATCACGCCCAAAAAAATATTAAAATTAGCATTAAAATTTTTTAATGTGTTTTCACGTTGCAAACCCTTATAATTGCATTTTTAAAAACTAGTTTTTTCCCTTTTTGCCTTTTTATTTGGGGATATAAAACCTAAAATTCTAGTGGTATCCTCTTTCAGTTTCCCTCTGCCTATCAAAAAAAAAATTTATTCCAGGGAAACTGAAATCATGGCACCACCACATTGCTGGGTCAGCCCTTTGATCTAGGTTGATGATTTTTAAAAAGGCGGGACACAGATTTTTTCCCGGTGGGTGCTTTGGTTGGTTAATATTATAGGGCAAAAATTTTCCCTTTGGGGGGTTGAGTTAATAAAATTTAAACTTTTTCCTCTTGGGGGCAGTGTTTTTCTTTTGGGGGAATTTTTTGTTTGTAAACCAACAATTATTTCTGTATTTTTTTCCTCACAAGTATATTGTCGTGATTAAATTTTTCCTGAAAACCAAATTATATAAAAATTTTAAAATTTTTTAATATAAAATAAAATGTTGCTTTAAATTTACAAAGTTAGGGGAATAATCTTATCATCACAACTCAAGTAAAAATGTTTTAAAGGCTGCAAGGTTTTAAATTTTGTAAACCTTCCAACTTTTTTGATGTTCCAATTGGGGAATTTGGGAAATTTTTAAAGCTTCTTTCAAAAAAACATTGCGCTATAAAAAGACTTGAGAAAAAAGTTTTTCAAATTGCTTTCTTCGCCTTATTTAATTTTTTATACTTTGTTTGACAGCCCGGGACATCATACATAAATAAGGTTATGAATTCTTCTTAGTGATTTCTTTCTATATTTTCCTTAGATTTTCTGTTTGTGCTGCAATTTGTCACTTTGCCTCAGGACATACTAAAAGCTAATTTTCTTTAACTTTTAAAGGTTTGGTCATAATAGTGTATTAACCATCATATTTCTTTCAGAGGAAATCACAGGCCCCACTATAAAATGCTATATGTGATGTGGCAAGCATGTGTTATACATTATTCTCTCTAAGATAACTTGAAAAGTAGCATTTCTAGACAACATATCACTATTAACAACTTGAGACTTGAAGCCTTGATGAATTCCATATTTCCATTGTGAATCGGATAAACTATAACTACATCTCCTGCACTTATATAGAAAATATACACGCATGGGTGTAACTATAGTCAAAACAGCCATAGCAACCGCTCTAAGGGCCAGAGGTTGAGAGGGCCACACTCAGGTAAAAGAACATTGTAACTTTTTGTAGGGAACAAGTTATTGGTGACTTTCTGCTCTCCAGCTCAACTGTGGGTTCCCTGATATACTGCAGTATTATTTATACCTTATTGTTACTTATGCTGCTGCTTTACTTTTTTGTAATTAGGGGGTGGGGCCCCATCTCATTTTGCTATGGGGCCCTATGAATTTTAGTTACGCCCCTGCATGCAAGTATTATAAAACTAGTAGTATGTATTACCAGGCTCAGACTGGCCCACAGTGGAACAGGGGAAACCCCTGGTGGGTCCCTGAGCATGGCAGATTATAAAAGATATGTGCAGTCGTGTACAGCTGCTGCAGGATGGGCACCTAAAATCAACTTCACCAATGGGCCCTAGGCACCTCGGTTCAACACTGTGTATTACCATGTATTTTGCTACTATCCATGCACATTCTTCAGAAACAAATGCATGAAATAGATCTTCTGCAACAAATCTGTCACTTTTTGTTGAGTTGCCTAAAAGTAGACTAAATTCTAAAAACAAAACTTCAAAGAGGATTATTTCCCATCTTTGCAAAGGCCCTGATGGGACTGTCACTTCAGATTTTATGTGATAGAATTTCCTAGTGAAAATGTTTTTATATTAGTTAACGGTGATTTGAACCCCTTTCCGCTGTAGGGATTTTTGACTACATCATGTTTATTTTTTTTCCTACCTGCCTTCCAAGAGCCATAATTTTTTTATTTGTCTGTCCACATAGCCATATGAGATCTTAAGAATTTTTTAATGGCACCATTTACTGTACCATACAACATGCAATAGTATATGGAATTCCTAAAGAATAGTATTCCGAAACGTGTCAGTGAGGACGTTAGCTACATATATATTTCTTGGATATGATATATGCCAATTTGTTCAATTTTTTAAAAAGTTTTTCTAAATAAATATGATATTTTAATGGATTAATGAAGAACGCCTTTCTTTCTGGATGCTGGAAGTTCCATGTTGGTGTACCTTTTGCTGTATCTTTGTCATGGGCTTGCTCCCTATTTTCTTTCCGAGATGACCAAAGAAAGCGTTACAAAAA
>JAODAL010040638.1:0-36703 GCA_025379985.1 Phyllomedusa bahiana
TACATCCACAATAACAACATGGACAAAAAAAAAGGGGGAGAGATGGGGAGACTAAAGTGGGGTGTCCATACCTCCGGGCTGTCGCCACACTACACTAAACCCAAAAGGCTACATTTGTTGATATGGTATAAGTGCCCAAATGATCAACCTTCCCCCAAAAAAAGCTGTTCGATATTCCATTTCTTGGATGTCTTTGATCTGTGAAAAAAGATCTGCAATCAAGGGAGGACTATGACTTTTCCAATGCCTAGCTCTAAGACATTTAGTTGCCGTTAAGAGATGTAATGACAGCCTTGATTGACGGCGGCTAAGTTTACTGGGGGTGGGGGAGGGGCATTTAAAAGGCAGGATATGGTTGTTAGAGGAATATTAACACCTAGGACCTCTGACAATGCTTCCCGTCCTTCCAAAAAAGGTTTTAATTTTTGCCAACCCCAAAATATGGTCCCAAAGGGTCCCCTTCCCTCTGTGACACCTCCAGCATAAATCAGATACATTAGGGTAAAACATGTAAAGAATAGAGGGGGTGTGATATCAAAATATGAGTATTTTAAACTGGTTTTCTTTATATGAGACACAAGAGGAGGACTTAGATGCCCATCTCCAGCTTGTTTGCCATATGTCAGAGGGAAAGGGGTTGCCCACATATGCTTCCCCCCTCCTCATATACAAATGATTAGGAATCCCCATAACATGGGCTCAAAAATTTTCGCAAATGAAATTAGTGCAAAAATTAAGTCCCCCGCTTCGAAAAGTTTTTCTAAACTTGTGGGGATTGAGACGGTTGTGGTGGATAACTATTTTATTTAAAAAGTGGCATATCTGCAAATAAGAGTAGAGACTGCTGGCCGGTATATCAACTCTTTAGCATAATACATCAAATAGGAGGATTTTGTGAGTTCAGTGGTCCAACCCATCTGCTAATTTAGACAGCCGCTTCTCGAACCTTGGCTTCATTTTCAATCCTTGCATCCTGTCTGGAAGCCATGGCTGAAACCAGAATCATATCATGGGCAAGAATTTCGAATTAAGCTTACATTTTTTTATGACAGAATTTCCAAATCCTCCAAGTCAAGGCCATGGGGTCCAATAGTGGATCACTTATTTTAATGTGAGAAATGGACCATAGAAGTGCATTGGGGTAAATTGGCACCAGCCACAGCTTCTCTAGTTCTGTTCACTTCTCTGCAAACAGAGATGGTCAAGCTGGGATCCTTCTTAATTGTGCCGCCCAGTAATATTTAAGTATATCTGGCACAGACAACCCTTCTATGGATTTTCTGGCCAATAGTAGCGACTTGGGGATGCATTGTCTCCCCTGACCCAAACAAACCCGCATAAAGGGCTGCCTGTAGAGTTCTCAACTCACTATTTGGGATTGGTATGGGGAGAGTCTCGAATAGGTTTTGGTAGGACTGACACCTTGATAGCTGTTATCCTGTCCATCATTGAAATGGGCAATACATGTCATTTGCCTAGTAGTCTTTTGGACCCAAAAAACGAATCTAGGAAAATTATTGGAAAAAAAGTTTTTGAGTATGACTTTTGTCGGGTTTAACCCCAAATTTTTTAAGGGATTTTGTTCCCAAATTTAAAAATTGGGAATTTTCCCCTTCTAGAACTTTACCCAAAGTTTTTAGGAACTTTTCAGAGGCAGCAGCTTTGTTTTGGATGTATAAATTTGGTACCCCGAAGAAATTTTTCCCAACTTTGTGAAGTTTTGATTGGCTCTGAATTTATTTCCTCTGCCTAGTGTAAGCCAATAGTTTGTTTTCCCTCCCTACTTCAAATTTTTTTCATTTTAGACAGGTCTAACCCAAAACCCCCAGAGCACACATTTAGTTGGGTTTGTTCAAATATAAAGAGGGGAAAATTCCCCCTTCACTCCCAGGAACTTTTAAACATCTATTTATTAGAAACCTTGTAGCATAAAAAAAAATAAGGGAAAAAAAAGAACCCCCCACCCAGTAGGGAAAGGGGTTCGAAGGGGAAAACCCGGTTTCTCTTTGACAAAGTAGGGGAAACCCTTTTTCCTCCTGATTTTTTTTTTCCAGCAGCAAAAATTGGTAAGGGGAAAATATGTTTTTAATTTTTCGGGAAAAAGAAATTGATGAGGGCCGTTGTCACTCTTGTAAAAGGGGCCTTAGTTTTTGCAGGGAAAAAAATTTTTTGATTATGTAAATTTCCAGATTAAACTTGAAGTCTTTAAAAAAGTTGAATTTGCAAAAAAAATTTTTTTAAAGAAAAAGAAAAAACACAAAAAAAAGGGAAAATTATGAAAGGGGGTTTCCCCCTATTGAACTGAAATTTTGGGATTTTTTTTTTAAAAAATGAAAATCTTTAAATTTTAAGATAAGTGTAGAAAGGGGACCCAAAAAAATTAAAATTGTGAAAAAAAACTAGCCCGGTTTAGTTAGTGTGACGAAAACAGCCTGTCCGCCGGCCCCCCTTGAGGGACGAGGGCCCTTGACTTGGGGTGAAATTCGACTTTGCGCCGCCCAAAGGGGGAGCTAAAGGGTCACCCCGTTTTACTGATCCACTGTTAACCCTTGCCACACGGGCACAGGGAAACAAAAATTTGCTGCCACCAGTTCGTCGTTTAGTTATAAGACCGGTCCGTTCCCCCGATTTATCCCAGGGTCGGGAAACCCCAACCCCTTGGGGTTTGTTTATATACTTTTAACCGGGAAAATTTAAAGGCGTGTGGGGCCTTGATCAAGACGGACTAACTAGTTTAAAAAGTTTTAGAAAAAAAATTGCCTTGAAGGGCACACTAGATAGGAAATTTATTACAAGAGGATAATAAATACGGCCCAGAGAGGGTGCAAATACAATTATGGATTACAAAAAAAAGGCATTTAAAAAATAATTTCCAAGTTACCTTTTTGCTTGCCCCCGGCCGCAGGGGAGGCAAAAAGGGGCCCGGGCGCTCCCTTTGGGGGATTTCCTGGAACTTTTTCCTTTATTTTGGCCCCCCCTTTCCTGGATAAAAGGGAAAAAGCCAACCCTGGCTCTGGTTTTATATCTTGGGGGACAGCCCACGGGCACCCCCTAAAACACCCCTGGGACGGCCCCTATGAACTCCCCCACTCAGGTCAGGCGTTTCGGGATAAAAACCCAAAAAAAGGGGACTATAACTCGGCGGGCATTGGCCAAAAACCGACCCGGTTTGGGTACCATCAAAAAACCAGCGGACTTTCCTGACGCCTGGTAGAGCACCCTACCCTTAGGGACCCTGTGGGCCCGGTTCGGGTTTATCTCAGCCCCCATGCGTCCTGGGAACCGGGAAAAGGGGAAATGGGCCGTGGGGGAAAGATTTCCCATATTTTGAGATATGAACTCCCCCAGGACCAGTTATGAGCTGGTCGCCAAAAAAAAATAAAAATATCGGAGGACCCGACTGGGCTGAATTGAGCAAATCTTTAAAAGCTTGCGAGCTTGGACCACATTTGTTCAGTGCTAATTAGGTTAAAATGAGGATCCTTTCAGGGGTTGACCCCATGCTGGGGCCCAATTTCCCTACAGAGGAAATTGGGGAAAAGGAGCTGTGCGATTAAAAACATGTAAATTGAGCTTGTCCGGGGGGGGGGAAAAGCTGTGTTCTGACTGTTTAAGGGTTGGGGGGGAGGAACTGTCAGGGGGGATGCAGTGAAGTGAATTTTTCCCCCTTCAACCACCCCCCCCTTTTGAGGGCGCTGGGGGCAGCACCTACCCGGTGCCCCCCCCAAAACCCCACCTGAACCCCCCCCCTTTTCGGGACAAAACCCATCGGCGTTCCCGTGGCCCGGGCCCCTTCCGATGGGGGAATGACGAAGTTGTTATTGTTTGGAACGCCGGTTTCCAGTGTAGCCCCTCCCTTTTTTTTCCCGGAGACCGGGGTGTAACCGTCAGGGGGTTGTGCCCCCGTCTCCCAATGAAATCCCGCCCGTTTAAAATGGGGCTGCACCCACGGGAAAGGGCCCACACTATCGCCAGGAAATTTTTTTTTCCCCTGGTAATGGGCCCATTCCCCCGGGCAGAAGTTTCCCGGGCTCAGGTACATAAGGGGATGTTCCTTTTCCCTTTGGGGCCCACCTGGCTGGCATTTGCCCCCGGGGGCCCAAAAGTCACTAGCGCGGTTTTTATTTTAAAAACCTCCCGGGTAAAGTCGGCGGTTTGGGAAAGTACGGGGGAGCTGGACAAGGGGGGCCTTTGAGGGCTTGGAAGGCCGTCTCGCATCTTTTTGTCCAATCGACTGGGGAGGGAAAACCTCTTCCTGGTGGGGTTTGTCAGGGCTTTGCCGGGTACAAATTGTGGAAAAAACCCTCCTATAGTACCCAGCAATGCCCAAGAAGGACATCACCTGCTTCTTTTTTTTTTGGGGGGGGCCCAAAGGATGCGATGGCTTCCACTTTTTTCCGGGCTCTGGTTTAAGGCCCCCCCACCAACCCCCGGTTTTCCCCCAGGTAAATGGACCCACCAGGGCCCCGCTGCCTTTTCCGGCTTGATGGTCCCAAACCGGCCTGGCGGATACGTCCCAAACAAACCCGCGTCAGGTGCTGGGAGGTTTGGGTTCCCTCCCCGGTGGGACTGAAAAAAGGCTTTTTGTCATCCAGGTACCAGCCGGTACCGGTTTAAGTCCCCCTTTAAACAGCGTGTTGACCATCCCTGGGAAAAGGGGGCAGGGGGTTTTTCATGCCCAACGGCAAAGACATTTGGGCTCGTTCATCCAAATGGGGATAAAGGCAGAGCTTTTCCCTTTCCCCAAAGGGGCAGGGGAATTTGCCCCTTTTCCCGGCCAGATCCAAGATGGTTTAGGTACTTTGGGCCCCCGGGCCCAAAAAATCAGCAGGTCATCGATGGTGGCATTTGGGGACGCATCATTTACCGTGACCTCGTTTGGGCCCCCCTTTGTCCACCAGAACCCCGGGTTTTTTCCGATCCTTTTTGGGGGCGAGGACTACAGGGGAGCCCAGGCCTGGGTTGGGCGCCCCGGATGGGCCCCCAGTTTAGCATCTGTCAATCTCCTCACGCATGTGTGCGCCCCTTCGGGGGGGATTTCCCTTTTGCTGAACGCCGGAATTTGGGGGGTGTCCCCGGGGTCCAGGGGATGGACGGCTGACCCCGTCCTTTTCCCCGGGGCCCTTATTTAACAATTTCCCCGGGAAAGGGGGGGAGGGTTTTTCCAACAGTGGGACCGTTGGTCCCCAGGAGCTGTCCCAAAAAATTCCCGTCCCTATGGAACCCAAACCGCCCCGACCCCGGGGGAAGCCCTGTCCAAGAGGTTCTCCGTCTCACTTTTTCCCCGGGGGAGGTTTCACACGGGAAAGGGAAAAACCCTCCCGTCATGATTCGCCTTCATTTTATGTTCACGTGGAAGGCCTTCTGCCTTACCCGGTCCCGGGGGCCCCGGGGGGAAAGGTAAATAACGCGTTGATTGCTGGTGCACGAAAAATGGGCCTTCCCCGGGTGCCTTAACTTGTCCCGGGCAGGGAACCCGGACCCACCCCTTTCTGGGCCCCCCCGGGGTCCTCTCAAAAAAGCTTTTGGTCGTACCACAGCTTTCTGGTCCCGGGCCGGGCCCCTTTTCAATTTGGGGGGGCACTAGCTGCGTCAAGGCCTCATTTTTTCACGGAAGCGCACGACAAACTCAATGACCGACACCCCCGGGGGTTTCTTGTCTCCTTCCCCGGCCCCCCTTCACCAGGCCCGGGGGCCCCCCCACACTCGCCCCTACAGGAGAAACGAATGGAGCCCAAAAACCCCCTTTAGATTTTGGAAAAAACTTCCCCGGGATGCGAATATAGGTGTGGGAGGGACCCCCCCCAGTCCCCCCCCGTGGGGGTGCCAAAATTTAAGCATCTTCTTCAGGGGCCATTGAAACCCCTTCACACAGGCCCCTTTGTCTGTGGGGGGTACGGGGGTGGCCACCCAATTTTTGTACCTGTATCGCTTTCACAAAGGGGGTCCATTTGCTGCGACCCGAACTGGGTCCCCCCCGGTTTAGTGAGCATTTTCTGGGGGGAAAGCCCACCCCGGGAGAAAAACTCCAGTAAGGGGGTGGGCCCCCTTTCGGGGCCCCAATAAAACAAGGCCCCGGGGGGGTTCCGGGAACCCCAGTGCGTAGTCCCACTACCGTCAGTAGAAACGTTTCCCGGGGCTGCTTTGGGGTTTGGGCAGCGGTCCAATTAAATTTCCCAGCCACCCCTCCGGGAAAAGGGTCGTCTATGATAGGCAGAGGGACCCTTGGGGTTTGGGCCCCCGCCCTGCCTTCCCCCCCTATGACAAAGGGGTCACACGAAGGCCCCAAAAATAGGCAGCCACTTTAGTTTCCCCCTCTTTTCCCGTAGAAAATTTCGGGCCCGCCCTTTCCCTTGGGCTTGGCGATCCCTTGGGGGTCCCGGGTCGGAACTCTTTTCGCAGCCCGCAAAAACTCCGGGCCCGAACGGGTAGGGTACCAAACCAAACCCCGGGCCCCTGGGCCCCGCCCTCTTGGGGAAACCCCCTTTTTAAAACCCCACGTGGTTTCAGCCCGTCCTTGGCCCAAACCCCCCCGCGGTGGGCCCGATTCCCCAAGGGGGGCTGTGCCCCCCTGCTCCTTGAGAAACTTTCCGGCTTCGTCCACCCCCTAAACCCCTGCCGAAAAATCTCGACTAGACAGGCCAGAAAGGGGCGAGACTTTCCACGTCTCTTTTGGTTCCCGGGGGCCAATTTTCCCCGGGCCCCCACCTGGTCCGAAGGGGGGGGTACCGTCGGGCCATTAGGGGCCTCCCCGGCTCCCCGGGCCCCCCCATGCGGTTTACAGCGGCCACGACCCCTGCAAACCCCTGGGGGGCCCCCTCCCCCCTTTGGGATCTATATAAATCGCCATTTCCCCCCGCTTGGCCTAACCTGGCCCTCCGAAAATCCTGTTTGAGGGGGGGGGCCCGCTCGTGGCCCTTCCCCTTGGGGGCCCTGCCTCACCTGCATGCTCCCCCACCACAGCTGTCTGCCCCCTGTTGCCCTGGCGTGGGGAGACCCTGCCCTATGGCCTTTCCTTTTAGCCCTGCCTCACCTGCATGCTCCCCCCCCACAGCGGGCTGCCCCCCGTTTGTCCCCCCTGTTTCCACACTAGAGGGGCAACAAATCCCCCAGGCTTCTGGACCACCCCTTTCCCCCAATTTCAACCCCGCTGACCCTTTTTCCTTCCACGGATGGGGAAAAGGGGCACCCCCATTGGCACCCACCCCCAAATCCCCTCATAAAGCATATTTAAAAAACAATTTTTTGCAACATTTAAAAAAAGGTTGGATGACATATCACATTTGGGGGGGGCAGACCCTTTGGGGGTTCCCGGGGGCCCCAAAACGGGCTACCCCGCCCCCCCAAGTCTGTTTCCCCAACAAAATACTAGCCGGAATGTTCAAAATCCAACCCTCCCGCATTCCCCACCCGGCTCCCCAGTCCCCAAAACACCCTGGCAACTGGCAGCGCCGGGACAACGCCTCCAATTTTCCCGGGGACAGCGCAAGTCTTTTCCGGGGATCATTCCTTTTGGGGACACCAGCTCCCCGGGCCCCACCACAATTTATCTCCCCGCCGGTGTCCAAGAGTTCCCCCTGGCAAAAAAACCCGGGCCCCGGTGATGGCTGGTAGTTATTTAAGGGGCCTTTCCCCCACCCCCACACAAAAAATTTTGGGGGGGCCCTTAAAAAGGGGACTGGGAAAGGGGCCCCTTCTGGCGCTGGGGGGCATGCGGGCCCCTTTAAATGCCCGGCTGTTTTAAAAGGGGACAAGTCGGGGGGCCCCCAGGAAATGTGGAAGCAGGGGGGGCCCCCCCGGGGTTAGGGGTAGGGACAACTGGCCCCGGGGCATCTTTACCCCCTTCCAGTGGTGTGCTTCCCGGCCTCCCGGGGCCCATTGTTTTTTAAAAAATCCCGAAGGGTTGCTGTGCCGGGGGCCCCCACAGGTTTTTTTCAAAGGCCCGGGGGCGTAGGGTCCTCCGGGAAATTTTCCCCAAAAAAGTCCGGGCGATGAGCTCCCTTTAGGGTGCTGGAAAGTGGTGATCTTTAGCCCCCGAGGTCCACTGTCAAATGCTCTCTGGGGGGGCCCGCTGTTTTTCAGCCCCGCGTCTGTAGGGGCCCCGCTGCAAACCCGGATTCTTCCTGAAAATCTCAGGAGTGAGATTGTAAATGCCGGAAACCGTGCCCCTTGATTCCCTCGTAGGTCAGGGTGGATTCGCTGGGGGGGGTCCCCGAAAATTCCAGGGGCTTTTCCTTTTAGACAGGAGTCAGAAACCGAACCCAACCCGGTCCCCCAGGGGACATTTGCCCGGCGGGAAATTTTTTCAAAAGCCGCAGGAAGGGTCCAGGTTCCCCCCTTTATCCAGCATGGGAAAAAAACCTCCGGGCCCCAACTTTGGGGGCCTGGGTCTCAGGAGGCTCTTGACTTGGGCCCGGGGTTTGGGCTTGGGGCCCTTTTCCCGCTGTAGCACCTGAAAATTTGGGGGTCAACCCGGTTCCCCGCTGACGTTCCTCGGCCCCTCCCGACTTCGGCAGCTTTCCGCCTCTAGCCGCTCGGGGGACTTTTTGCAGCTTCCACCTTTTATCCGCCCCGCGACGTTCTGCAGCCCGCTAGGGGGGCCTTGTAAGCATCGAGGTCTCCAGCCTCAAGCTTAGCCGGGGGGCTTGCAGGGAATGCTATTGTGAGGTGCCCACTTTCGCCCCTGACCACCTGCGACTTTGGCTCCTTGAGGAGCCCGAGCTGGACTCCCCCTCGCCTTCTTTGTCCATAGCCGGTCGAGCCGAGCTCCCCCTGGCTCCCCTTCCCCCCACGGGTTTTCCCTGGGCCCCACAGCTTTGCCCCTTTCAATTAACCCGCCACCTTGCAACCCTTGGGCACTGGACACAAAAACTGCAAAACCCGAAAGCACCCCAAAAACCCTTTTATTTGCCCCTCTGACTTTTCTAGTGCTGAGTTAGTCTTTAAAACCCCCCGCAGCAAAAACCCCCTGCTGGCGTCCCTTTGTGTCCCCTGGTACGGGACACGCACTCCCCCAAAACACTATTGTCTTTATCCCAACCGCTCTGCCACCAATATGTTACGAAAACAGCCTAGGGCCGCCCGGGCCCCCGAGGGACGACGGCCTTTAAATTGGGGTGTATTTTCGAAAATTTCCCACCCACTAGGGGGAGCTCCAGGGCAGAAAATTTCTGTTCCCCTGTTAAACCCCTTTCCCACACTGGGACAGGAAACAAAAAATTCTGCCCCCATTCGCTCGTTTAGTTTAAGACCGGTCCTTTTCCGGCCCTTTTAGCAGGGTCAGGAAACCCAAACCCCTTTGGGTAGCTAATACTAAAGACCGAGAATTAGGGGTTAGGCCCCTTGTTTAAGACAACTAACTTTAGATTAAAGTTTATAGATTTAATTAAACCTTTAAGGCACACTAGACAGGTAATATGTACAAGATGGTATAAAAATATACAGGGCAGAGAGAGGTGCAAAAACAATTATGGATTACAGACAAAAGGCAGTTAAAATAAGTCAAGTTACCTTGTGTTTGGGGGCCCGGCCGCATGGGGGCATATGTGGCCTGGCTGCTGCGTGCGGATGTCCTGGAACTGTTCTTAGGTGGCCCCCCCTCCTGGATCAATGGAAGAGCCAACCCTTGCTCTGGCTTATATCTGTGAGGGGACAGCCCACGTGGCAGCCCCCTACACACCCCTGGGACGGTCTATGAACTCCTCCCACTCAGGTCAGGCAGTTTCTGGTACAAACCAAAAATGGACAAAAACTCGGCAGGGCATTGGGACAGAACCGAGCCGGGGGTACCATCAGAACCAGCTGACTTTCTGACGCCTGGATATGAGACACGCCTATCTGATGGACCCTGTAGGGCCCGGTTCTGGATATCTCAGTCCCCATGCGTTCCCGGAACCTGGAAATGGGAATGTGCGTGCGGGAGAGTTCCATATTTTTAGATATGAACTCGCCATGGACCAGTTATGAGCTGGTCGCCTATAAATCGATATGAAATATCGGGGACACCCGACTGGGCTGAATTGAGCAAAGTCTTTGAACTTGCAAACTTGGGCCAGCATTTGTTCAGTGCTAATTAGGTTACATGAGATCCTTTCATGGTTGACCCCATGCTGTGGCTACTTCCTACAGAGGCATTGGGGAAGAGAGCTGTGCTGATTATCATGTAAATTGAGCTTGTCCTGTGGTGGGGGAAGCTGTGTTCTGACTGATTAGATGGTTGGGGTGAGAGAACTGTCAGTGGGGGATGCAGTGAAGTGAATTCTTCCTCACAGTTAGCAATTTCAAGGAGGAGTTAAGTCTACCTCCCCCCCTTCCCCATTGTCGCCAGGCTCAACATTAGAGATGTTTTATGAAGCTGTATTAAGGGATATTAAAACTATAATTTATCCAACAGCAAAGCCAAATTTATCTAAAGGAGAACTTGATGCGCTTGCAAGATTGAAACATAATAAAAGCATTGTGTTGAAGCCTGCCGACAAGGGGGGGTGGTATAGTGATTATGAGTAGACAGTATTATATCCAAGAGGCATATCGGCAATTGGGAGATAGTACTACGTATATTAAATTATCCCCTAATCCATTAGTAAGATATCAGAGTTCGTTGATAACACTGTTAAATAGAGGAGTAATGATGGGTTTCTTTTCTGAGAAATTGGCAGTAAAATTACCATTGAAATATACTATACCAAACTGGTATTTCCTACCCAAAATACATAAGTCTTTGAGTGAACCACCAGGACGTCCTATAGTATCATGCCGATGGTCCCTTACTGAACCTTTGTCTAAATATTTAGATTGGTATCTCCGCCCACTTCTGTTTAATACACCTTCATATCTAGTGGATACTAAAACTCTGTTAACCCTTTCCTGACGGACAGTCATAATAATATGCCTCTACATTTTTTTTCCTCCTCGCCTTCTGAAAGCCATAACTTTTTTATTTTTCCACCTACATAGACACATGAGGGCTTTTATTTTGCGGGACAAGATGTACTTTCTAATGGTGTTATTTATATTACTATAGAATATACTGGGGAACGGCAAAAAAATTCAAAATGTGAAAAAAAACTTACTTGCGCCATGTTTGCGGAGGTTTTTTTTAACGGAGTTTATTCTTTAGTAAAAATGATGTGTTATCTGTATTCTACAAACATGTATGGTTTCCGTTATGTTTTGGCACTGTAAAAAAAAATTCCAAACATCTCCTTTATTTGAAATTTGCGCCGCGGCGCCATTTTGTGCGACTAATAACTACTAACACCTCCGGACGTCAGTGAGGGGGCATTTTTTGCAGGCTGAAGTGTACTTTTTAATGCTAGCAGTTTGGAACGCATGTGACTTTTTGGATCACTTTTATTCCAATTTTTATGCGACGTAAAATGACCAAAAAACACAATTTTGTCGTTTGGAATTTTTTTTCTTCTACGGTGTTCAGCATATGGGATAAATTATGTTATATTTTTATAGATGGGACTTTTTTGGACGCGGCGATACCAAATATGTGTAACTTTTTTATTATTTTATTGTTTTTATTTCTAAAATGGGGAAAGGGGGTGATTTGAACTTTTAATACTTTTTTTTGTACTTTAAAACTTTATTTATTTTTTTACTTTAACATTAAGTCCCCCTATGGTGCTTTACCACTAGGGGGCGCGATCGTTAATACAGTCTAATGCTTTGCATAGACAATGTATTAGACTGTACAAAGATGGTGGTTTCCCCACTTCCTGCCTATGGCCGGAAGTGGGGCAAACGGGAACATGGCAGCGATCAGATCCTTCACAAGGCTCTCTGCTGCCATGTTAGCCCATCAGGACTCGGCGATCTTATCGCTGATGTCTCGATTGGGCTGAAGAACGGTGCGCGGCACCGTTTTTAATTCATTCAGACGCTGTGGCCATCTTCGCCGTGGCGTCTAAGGGGTTAAACAGCGCAGGTGGGTGATTCTGCCCCCCCTCCCCACACGCGCTGAAACCGCCGGATGTTAGCTGCAATTAGCCGCTAACACCCAGCGGCTGTGAAACAGGATCGCACCACGATCCCATTTCAAAGCCGCTTACCGTCGCTATGGCGTACTCATACGTCATAGTTCGGTAAGGGGTTAAAGAATTTATCTGTTATATGTCCAGATGATAGTCTTGCAACTATAGATGTAGTTAGCCTGTATACTAGAATCTGCCATGAGGATGGCATTGAAGCAGTTAGGATGTTCTTGGATAGAATGGATGTAAAAGATTCACACAAGGAATTTATTTGTGAGGCATTGAGATTTGTATTAACACACAATGCATTTATGTTTATGCAGGAATGGTTTGTACAGGCTGTAAGGACCGCTATGGGGACGCCCGTGGCGCCAACTTTTGCTAATGTAATTCTAGCAATTTGGGAGGAAAAATATATACACAATGTTAGCAACTCCTTTCTTAAGTATATTAAATACTGGTCCCGTTTTATTGATGATGCGGTAATAATCTGGTCAGGCACTAAGGAAGAGTTTGATAGCTTTACTAAGTACATTAACATCAATAATATGAATATGAGTTTTACTTCAAATTTTGGGAATAAGGAGGTAGAATTCTTTGATGTAATTATTAAAATCTTAGATGACAGGATAGTAACAAAGGGTTATCGCAAACCCACTGCCACCAATTCCCTGTTACATTGTGATAGTTTCCATCCTCAACATATAAAAACTGGTCTTCCATATGGTCAATTTTTGAGATTGAGAAGGAATAACACTGAATACTCAGACTTTTTGGAACAATCAATGGAACTGATGGACAGGCTACAAGCTAGAGGCTATAGTGATAAGATATTACAAGTGGCATTCAATAGAGCAGCAAAACAGGATAGGGATAAACTAATCAGTGGTAAACGGAAAAAAGAAGGCATGGAAAGATGCATTTTTTCTTTCCAATGTAATCCCATTGCAGATCATATTAAACAGACTATACATCGCTATTGGTATTTATTGGAGAATGATAAAACACAATACCCCCCCATCCTTTAGATGGTCTTAAATTTTAAGAGATACATTAGTTACTAGTAAAATAGAACAGGTACAGAATAATTGGTTGAAAAAAACATTACCACAGGGCAATCAAATGTGGACACTGTTCATATTTTAAATATATAGAGGAGAGTAAAATACTGAAACTAGGCAGTGTGGAACATAAAGTTGATCATTTTAGAACTTGTAGATCTGATTTTGTGGTTTATGCAATTTGGTGCCCGTGTAAATTGTTCTATATAGGTAAAACTATTAGACCTTTATTCAATCGTATTAGAGAACATATTTATTCATTAAAAACAGGTAAAGGAGCTCCCAGATTCATTGCCCAAATGAGAGAAGCCCATAGAAACAACTTAGAAGGGGTTAATTTTGCAGGTTTACAACGTATTTCCACTTCATTGAATGGCATGGATAAACATACAAAATTATTACAATGTGGGGCTAAATGGAATCTCCGCACAGAAGCGCTGGGATCTTTAGGATTAAACGATCGTAATGATCTAGCTTCCTTTTTATAGTATTGTTATATTGTATAGATGTTTTTAATTAAGGATGTTAAACAGGTGCAGTAGGGGATTTAAAGAGAAGCTGTCACATAGTTTTTGCCCCCCTGGCTGAGGGCAGAACAAGGTAGTGTCAGACATGCTGTTTCCAGCGCTGTGTCCCTTATTCTGTAAGATGCTGTAGTTTTCATGTATTTAATGCTCAAATCTGCAGTTTTCAGCCAGAAGAGTCATTCGAAGAGTCCTTCAGAGTGTCAGTTTTTTTCAAACCCGGCCAATCGGAGGCTACCCCGCCCACCTCAACGGACAAACCTATTACTTTGAATAGGTAGAAACATGTGAATAACTGTCAGTGGGCGGAGCTAGCCTTTGGTGGGTGGAGCTAACACCTGCTCATGAATAAGATTTGAGGGGTAAATGCTCTAAAACTGCTGCATCTTACAGAATAAGGGACACAGCACTGGAAACAGCAGGTCTGACACTACCTTGTGCTGCCCTCAGCAAGGGGGGCACAACCTATGTGACAGGTTCCCTTTAAACGCTTGACGACGCAATCTCCCATCAGGCTTAGAGGAAACGTGACCACACACACGAAATGGCTGTTGCCTTTGCATCTCTTCATTTTAATCCCATGTGACCCGTCTTTTGTATGCTACAAGGTGCTAATAAATAGATGTTTCAACGTACGCTGGTGAGTGCAGTGGATTTACATCTCTTCATATTTGGATTTACTGTATTGACTATTTTTTTCTACTGGGCACCACTGAAAGTACAATAGCAATATAGATGTACGCATAGTGTCTGCTTATCCTACGTGTGCTTCAAGAGTGGTGCCGGAGGTATTTTTCTTCTTTTCTATTGCCATTAGTTGGGTTTGTTGTTATATAGGTTTTTAATGATCGGAGAGTATCCATCTGCAAAGCTGTGTTCTTTTTAATACGAGACCCCAGGGCAATACAGTGCCCCCGGGCCACTGCCTTGTGTGCCTCCCATGGTATGGCAGGTGAGGACACAGAACCTTCATTTAATTGGAAGTAATCGATAACCACCTGACGCAACTCCTTTTTATATTGGGGTTGTTTTGGCAAAGATTCATTGAGGCGCCAGTGACATCTTCTCGTGTGACCCTTGCCTATGTTCAGGCCTAAGGTTAAAGTGGGATGGTCCAAGTGAAAGATCTAGCCTCTGCCCTGGCTAGTTGACGCAGAATGAGTATGTTACCAAAGAAGTAGTCGAGACGCGAATGGGAGCCGTGTGGGGGTGAGTAAAAGGTATAGGTGCGCTCAGTTGGTTGTGCTATACACCACAAATCATATAGGGTGAACTTCCGGATACACTTCCGAAATTCTTTAGATAGGACTCGTAAACAGGGGTGTAATACTCTGCCATGGAAAACATGTTAAAATACCCACCCAATAGCAGGGGGCCATGAGGAAGTTTAGTTAGTTTCGTTAAGACTCTGTGAAGGAACCTAACCTTTAATGTGTTGCAATAGTAAGGAATAATACATTTCACTAAGGCCTAATTCCGCTTAGAGAGGAAGAAGAAAAATACTCTAAGTAAACTCCTCAAATAGAAAAAGATTGAATAGTAAAAAGGAGAAAAAGAGTACCCTCCAAAAATTGAGGGGTAAGGAAAACTGCTGAACATGAAAGGTCCGTAATCTCAACTGCCTATGTGACTAGGATATGGAAAAACAAATGACAAGCAGATACTAGCTATATGCCAAAAAGTTGATAAGGGGAGACAAAGAGTACAACTATTACAGAAGTCAGGTGACCTGCTAGGCCATTGTGTAAGATCCCCAGCTGTCTGACATACAGCACTTAGCCAACCAACAAAAAGGGTGGTACGCTCTGGCTTGCCAATCTAACAGAGCCAGTACACTTTAAGGGCACCTATGACCCTACTGAAGATTCTCACTCCAGTGGTTAACCTCCGTGCCTGCCCTTGGATGACCTTTACTCCATCCTTATGGCTGGTGTCACGATCCATGCCACAATCCTCGTTCAGGACTGCAGGCATGGCCATGTCTCTGCTGTGCCCCTGGTCCCACATCTGTTTGCTGCTGTCACTCCAGGCCGTGGACATGGCGGTCTCTCTGCTGCCGTGGCTCTGTCTCCATGCCCGCCGCACTCCCTGCTGTGTTCCTTGATTGATGGATACTCACATGTCTTCACTCCTGCCACTGTTCCTGTCTGTGTCTGCATGCACACCCCCTCCAGGTCTGAATTTAAAGGGACAGTGTACCAATTACCTGTCCAATGACCTATGACCTCCTGTGATTTAAGGAACTTCCTGCCTCTGATTCAGGGTCAGTTCACGTTTGTCCACCTGAACTTCTGACCTGCTGCCACTTACTGCTGTTCTGATACCTTGTTTCTGCTGTTACCTGCCGTCGTGCCTGTCAGCTACCTACCTAGGACCCAGCTTCCAGTGTATGTTTAACCCCGCTGCATCCAGGTTGCTGTTATTTATTCAATGGTATGAACATACAATAAAACATCCTAAAGCACTCAGGAGAGGAAACCTCGAGGGAACCATGGTTGAAGGATTGCCCTTCCCTTGGGTTTAGAAGGATAATGCTAATGTAACAGCTAGCTTACTATAACATCAGGCATGAGCAGGGGCGGAACTGCCGGGGTAGCAAACATAGCAGTTGCTACGGGGTCCGGGACCTTAGGGGGGCCCGCCCCGTAGCAGCTGCAGTTTTGCCTGGTAGTTCCGTCCCTGGCTCCTGTGAGACGATGCCATCACTCGCTGTGAGCCTGGGCAGAGCGGGTGGAGGAGCATTATCGCTGATTTCTCTTCTGCACACTACGGGCCCCTCCTCCTCCCCCCTCCTGTAAAGACGCTGAAGTGAGGAAGTCAGGACAGAACAGGAGGGAGGGGGGAGTAATACATTGCCATTCAGCCTGCAGTGAGTATCAGAGACTCGTACAGCATAGTTGCCAACTTTTGAAAATGAAAAAGCAGGAGATTGAAGAGGGCGGCACGCCCATCTTTTTTGTGTGCCACGCCCCTTCAACAAGCCACACCCCTCCGCCAACTGCTAATGGGTTGGAAAAAGCCATTAGATGCCCTTTAAAACCAGGTATACCCCCAAACCAGGTATGCCCCTTTCGGGAGGTAGATGCCCCCCTTTGTTACCAGGTAGATCCCCCCTTTGTTAGCCCGGTAGATTCCCCCCCTTTTTTAGCCAGGTAGCTGCCCCCCTTTTGTAGCCAGGGAGCTGCCCCCTTTAGTACCAGTAGGGTCCCCCCTTTTGTAGCCAGGGACTCCCCCCCTTTTGTAGCCAGGTAGCTGCCCCCTTTTGTTGCCAGGGACTGCCCCCTTTAGTAGCCAGGTGCTGCCCCCTTTTTTACCAGGTACGCCCCCCTTTTTGTAGCCGGGAGCTGCCCCCTTATTGTCCAGGTATTTTAAAAATAACTTTTTTTAAAAATATTAAAATATATATCATGTCTACTAAAAAAAAACACAAAAAAAATTGGGGGGCAAAAAAAAAACCACAGGTGAACCAAGTGAAACAAAACCTGGCCCTATAAACAAAACCTTATCGGGGCGATTATCCTGTATCTCTCTCAGGTAAGGGTACACTAGGTTTATAGGGCCAGGTTTTGTATATCATTCTGGTCCCACCCATGTGGTTGTTGTTTGCCTCCCACAGTTTTTTTGTGAGTTTTTTGAGATAGACTACGATATATATTTTAATATATTTAATAAAAGTTATTTTTTAGGACCGATTTTTCCTCTTTAAATTGTCTTTGATATACGCTGGTCAAGAGGTTTTGGTACTATTGGTAGGGATCTGCTAGGTACATTTTTCTTGTAGCCAGGTAGTTGCCCCCTTATTGTAGCCAGGTAGTTGCCCCCAGTATTGGAGCCAGGTAGTTGCCCCCGTATTGTAGCCAAGTATTTGCCCCCATATTGTAGCCAGGTATTTGCCCCCTTATGTAGCCAGGTAGTTGCCCCCTTCATCATTAGCCAGGTAGTTGCCCCCTTTAGTAGGTAGGTAGGTGCCCCCTTCATCATTAGCCAGGTATTGCCCCCTTTAGTAGCCAGGTAGCTGCCCCCTTTAGTAGCCAGGTAGCTGCCCCCTTTGTAGTCAGATAGTTGCCCCTTCATTAGCCAGGTAGTTGCCCCCTTATTGTAGCCAGGTAGTTGCCCCTTTGTAGCCAGGTGGTGCCCCCTTCATTAGCCAGGTAGTTGCCCCCTTCATTAGCCAGGTATTTTCCCCCTTCATTAGGCAGGTAGTTGCCCCCCTTTGTAGTCAGGTAGTTGCCCCCTTTGTTAGCCAGGTAGTGCCCCCCCTATAGCTAATACAAATAAAATAATAAAAGTCACTTACCTCACCAGGCTTCCGGCAGCGCGGCCAGCTCCGGACATCTCCTCAGCGTTGCAGGGGGGGTGAGAGCAGCCGTGCGTCACACCCCTTGCGACACTGACCTGTATGTACAGCGCACACCGGCGTATACAGGGGGAGAAGGGAAACGATCCCTCCTGCCTCCTCCCTGCACAGTGACACGCACCGGGCGGGTGAGCGGCCGCTTCACCCGCCTGTAGCAGCGGCGCCAGAGTAGTGCACCACCGCAACTCTGGCGCCGCGACTGCAGGAATGCCAACTCTGTCCGGAGGGCGGGGGGGCGGGACCCCAATTAGCGGGACCCCCCCGCCAAAAACGGGAGAGTTGGCATGTATGTCGTACAGCTCACTGTCCCAGCAGAAGCTGTAGCAGAGGTAGCAGCTCCACTTCAAACATGCGGCATTGCTCCTATTACAGGGCCCCTGCTGTTCTGACCAAGGCAGCGAGGGCAGCAGGGAGCGGCACCTCACCAGGTCAGGCATTTCATGGTTGGGGGTCCCGTCGCATTAGAGGTTTCTGAATGTGATATGTGTAGGATAGGTTCAGGACTGGAAGGTTATCAGTGGACGCTGGGACACTGCAGGTTATAACAGCCACTCTGGGTTGTGCTCCGCGTCCTGTCCTGCATCTGCTTCAGCAAGAGAAGCTGTCCAGCAAGGAGCTGATCCAAATCTCCCCCGTGCTGCCCGGGCCCTCTTTAGGGAGCATCTTCTGTCATTCCTCTGCCCCACAAGGAACTACACCCTCTTCCTCTGCTGCCTGCAGGATGACGTGCGAGCTCTTTACCTTCCCCGCTCGGGAGGAGGACACAGAAGTGCCGACAGACAAAGGACCTGGCTACAGAGATAGGATTGTGTGTTTTTTATGTACATGGGGATGTGTGCAGTTGGCAGGGGGCAGCATATTTCAATCTGAGTATATCATAATCCTTTGTGGGACTGTGTGTATACCTGTAAACTATAGGAGTGGCAATGATGGAGCAAGGGGGGAAGAAAAGGGCTTGCTGACTGAAGTTCTACATAAAGTTTCCTATAAACATGTAAAACAATACAACAGCTTTAAATTGGTTTTCCATTTGAAATAATAAAATAGACCACAAATGTTTAAAATAAATAAATTATACCACTTTTGCACTCACTGCCGTTCCAGCGCCAATGTCCTCTGGTTTGTCACCACTTTTCTGTATTTGGCTCATGACTGTTGCAGCCAATTAGTGGTTTCAGTGGCCACTTGCTATTCTCTTATTATCAACACTAATAAGTGATTGGCGCGTGAGCAATAATTTCACATGACCTCTGAAGCCATCAATTAGTAGCAGAGGTCGTGTAGCAAATGCAGTAAAGGAAGGAAACACAGACCAGGGAACACTGCTGACAGCTTCAGCGCTGGAACGACAGTAAGTGCAAAGGTGAACCTAATATTTTTTAATTTTAAGCTTGACAACCCACTAAAAGGGTTACATGCACAGCTATAAAGCTATGCCACATACGTATAGATACATAGCGGAATAAAAATTAATGTAATATATTGGAAGGGTTGAGTCTCCTGAAGCCGATAATTCTTATCAGCTTGATTCACATCTGCATCAGAGGGCTCCATTCGAAACCTCCAACAAACTTAAAGGTAAAAATGGATGCCTAAGGATCCATTTCACAATGGACACCCACTGTGCCTGATAGACCCCATTAATTACAATGGGTCTGTCAAGTTTCTGCAATGGTGTCTTTCTTTCAGATGGAAAAACGGCACAGTTTGCTGCAACGGAGATTCCAAACTCAACCTTTAATACATATTTGAACAAAGAATTACAAGAGTACAAGTGATATGTTAATTCTTTTTTCATGGGGTGGGGGGCATTGAAAGTTTGCTATGGGGCCCAGCCATTTGTAGTTACGCCCCTGGGCATGAGGTGTGGACTACCGCAAGCGGTGGTATAAACATGTCAAGGAGCAGAGTCTATGTAGGTCCTGGTATTCACCAGAAAAGTTAATTAGGCTGTGCACATCTAAAATATATTTTGAAAAACGTAAGCATAGGTGCACACTGAAAAGGCAATAGCATACATTGAACACAAATATCAGTGGCACACTAAAAACCAAGTGAAACATCAAAGTATATAGGAATATTGGAAATGCATTACTGCTAAGGAAAATATGAAAAACCTGGGACTCTTAGTTTACAGTTATTTGATCAAAGATTGTATTAAGCTCACCTCCCAATAGCGTCAAGGGGATGCCAGAACAGGTGAATCCCTAACCACTAACATGTTACCTCTCTAGGAGTCCGTTCAGACTACAACTTCTCAGGGAGTGGCAGGAACTTGCAATTGAACTATCCTGCACTGGTTTAAAAGAGGCGGCAGAGTGCAGCAAGCCAATGAGATTGCCATTTCTCAAATAGACTACACTAAGCGTCCCAGGTTTTTCATATTTTCCTTAGCAGTAATGCATTTCCAATATTCCTATATACCTTGATGTTTCACTTAGTTTTTAGTGTGCCACTGATTTTTGTATTAGATGTATGCTATTGCCTTTTCAGTGTGCACCTATGCTTACGTTTTTCAAAATATATTTTAGATGTGCACAGCCTAATTAACTTTTGTAGTCTATTTGAGACAAATGGCAAACCAGACGGTATTTGTCCTATGCCGTGGGGATGCGCCCTAATTAGTCAATTTAGGTTGACTGTTTTGGTAGGTTAGCAGTTGTGCCATACTCCTTCCAATTATGGATGATAAATTGAACAATGTTCCAGTGTTCAGCGCTTAAACTATTTTTTTAAAAAAAACATTGATCTCTAACAAACCTCTGAGGCCTTCACAAAACAGGTGTAGTGCTACTGAGAATAAATTAAATACAGATGTAATCTATTTACTAATTAGGGAACTTCTAAGGGTGGTTTAACACGGTGCGTTTTTGGATGCGTTTTTTGTGCAACAATGTATATCATTAATTGCTGTGTCTTTCTGCACAAAAAACGCATCCAAAAAACACATCAAAAACGCACCGTGTGAAAGCACCCTAAGGGTGCCTTCACACGATGCGTTTTTGGTGCATTTTTGATGGGTTTTTTCAATGCGTTTTTTGTGCAGGAAGGCACAGCAATTAATGCTGTACATTGCTGCACAAAAATCACGGCAAAAATCACGGTAATTACCGCGATTTTACCGCGAATTTACCGCAATTTTTGTGCAGCAATGTACAGCATTACCGTAATTGCTTTGCCTTTCTGCACAAAAAAAAACCCCACATACAAAAATGCATCAAAAAACAAAACGTTTTTGGATGCGTTTTTTTGTGCAGAAAGGCAAAATTAATGCTGTACATTTCTACACAAAAACACATAAAAACATGCACCAACAACGCTCCATGTGAAAGTACCATAAAGGCAATTGTCAAACTGGATTTTATATAGGGGTTTCAGAGCACAGAGGGCCGAATGCATATGTATGCCACACTTTTCAGTTTTTTTTTAAATGGCAAAAATTTGGAAAAGCAAGTATCATTTTCTTTACACACATACTTGCTACTTTGTGTTGCTCTATCACATAAATTATCAATAAAATACAATTAAGTTTGTGGCTGTAACGTTTTAAAATGAGGAAAAGTTCAAAGGGTATATATGTAGACAGGTATATTTTCTGCCACAAATAATACATTTCTCCCTTAGTGTCGAAGCAAGCTTAGAATAGGCGACCCAAGGATGTGCCAAATGTATCACAGTTGATAATGCTGACTGGTCATTTTGGCACATCTTAAGGTTTTTTAGACCAACTACTGGTTGGTTTACTTTGCACCAAAATTCTTTGCCAGATCTTTGTACTATATAGTTTCTTCTCAAAACACAACAAGCTTTGGGTACTATAATTTTTTCCTGCCATTTTAATCTTAGTTTTTTATATAGCACTTGAAAAATGTGACAGAATAAAAAAAGTCCCAAAAAATAAAATTTGGAATTTATTTTTTGACAAATTATCAGAAGGTAAAAATCTTTTCGTACAAGTAGATATGTAAAGGGTTAAACATATACACTCTCCTTTAGATAAAGAGAAGGTTTTACAAAGTTTATTTGTCTGAGAGAACTACTTTACTGTTTTATTGTTGCCTTGTATATTTTATGCATTCTGTATATGCCTGTTATACCTTGTTCATGTGATGTTGGACTATGTGCTGATTATGCACACTTTGATCCCTGGGTTGCTGGGAGTGGTGGGCAACAACAGGGCTGGGTCGATGTGTAGACAGAGGTAGGTAACTGCCTAGGTAGCCACTTCATGCCTCTCAGGAACAGGGTACTTGAAGGAATAGGCAGATTCATAGGCCGAGTCCACTTTTTACACGGCGGATACCGGATGTTTGTTACATTCTATAACAATGAAACTTCCCAAAAAATGGCACTATTGAACTGGTCAGGGCAAATGATTTGAATTTTACATAGGGGGGAGCTTTGTCAGTATTTGCCTAGAGCACCAAAACACCTTGTTCTGGCCCTTGCCACGATGGGTCTCGATGTTGGTCTATCACCTGCTGGCTAAGGCCGGGTTCACGTGGTGCCTTAAACACTGTCATTTGCACAAAAGCCTCGCAGTCGCCCGAGTCACATCTGTGCCTTCTATACTTTAAACATGCAGGCAAAAGAATTGATATGTCACTTCTTTTTATATGCATCCTGAATTACATTGTACGTTACATTGTACTCCATGAAAAAGGTAGAGTACGTAGTTTGGGGTGTATTTATTTACGCCCAAAGTACGTGCCACAATACATTGCAGAAGACACAGTGTGAACATACCCTAACATTAGCAGGTCTAAGCGTAGGCCCAGCAAGAATTAATGTTCTCTAACAAACCTCTGAGGCCTTCACAAAACAACTGTAGTTACACTGAGAATAAATTACATACAGATGTACTCTACTAATTAGGTGAATTCTAAAGGCAATTAGTCACACTGGATTTTATTTCGGGGTATCATGCCACATTTTTCAGTTTTTTAATTTGCATAAATTTGGAAAAGCACACATCATTTTCTTCACTCTAAACAAATACTTGCTACTTTGTGTTGCTCTATCACATAAAATATCCATAAAATACATTTGTTTGCGGTTTAAAAATGTGGGGCAGTATAAGTATGTTTACAACCCACTGTACCACTGTGTTCTCAACTATACTCGCCTATCTATGTTCCCACACAGCTATGCAATTCTGGTCTCTTCTGACCAGGACTGGCTACCGCAGAATGACACAGGCAGCGCAATTATGTCATCGCACCATATCCATTACAAAGGAAGTGCTGAATGGCTTTGGTAGGGTGCCAAGGGCTCCACTGTATCTGCCAGCAGTAATTAATTCAATTGCATAGGTGTTATGATGATGCAGATTCAGTTGAACTCATGGCAGCAAGTTTTTCAAAATGTCCATGCCACTTCCACACATTGGGTGACACGTATGATTTTTGGCACCCAGGTGCCATTTTTTTGCACGCATTTGCAGCGTAGAATGCTCCGGAATTTATGGACCTATTTACTGCGGGTCATAGATTTAGCGCTTTCTAGCTACAAAGCGACTCTTCTGGCTCAGGTACACCACTTATAAAGTGGTTTACCTGTTCCAGGCATAATGATCCTGGATTTGACGTACTAAAGTTATAAATGTGTAGCTTTGTACAGTTGTAGTGCGACACTCCTTCAGCACGCCCCTGATCTCAGGCACATTACAAAGTGCCGTGGGCGCTCTGTAATGCACCTGATGTTGGAGTACACCTATTTAAAAATAGAGTGAAAGGTCCCAGTCATACGTGTCGCCCATTATTCTTGCTAGATTTTTGCTGTTTCATATCCTCAAGCTCTTTTCATCAAGAAATTTTACAAGGCATTTTTTTCATCCAGAGGCCCATGCAAAAGATGGAAAAATTGTACATATACAAAAGTGGCATTAGTCAGATCTATTGAGTTTATGGGCCCATACGTAATATGTGCCGACACCTTCTGTCAAGGTACACACACATTTTTGCAATGAGAGCAAGAAATGCTGCAAAAATTGCAAATGAGAACCTAACCTCATTTACTTTAGTAGCCACTCATTATCTAGAGTGTATTTCATGCAAGTCTGTGACATCAGGATTTTATGATTGGTTTATAGAATCTGTAAAACTAAGAACAGACTACTATTTGCATGATAAGATTGGTCATAATATAAAGAGCCCCACTGTAGCTAAAGGCTCAGGGGCCCTGGTTCAAAACTTTAGCTTAGACCTCTCCACCCCTGGTCCATGCTCATGGGCCACTACTTTGTACCTACAGGTTCGCAACTTAGCATGACGAATGCCTGCGGTGAGGTGTGCTTGGAAAATTATTTCTACTTAAAGGGATTGTCCGGCAGAAGAAAATTCTTTTGAAATGGGGCCGGGATGTGGGAAAAAAAAAAAAAAGAAATAAAGTGAAACTTACCTACCTGTCCCCCGCTGCTTCTGCTCTAGAGCTCCCCGGGATGTGCTTCTCTTCACCTCCAGATTCTCCTAACACACAATCCAATACCTTACAATGAAGCATGAACCTCTCCTGTGTGTCAGAATGAGAACCTGTAAGTTAAAAGGAGCAGATCTTGGGGAGCTCCAGAGCAGAAGCTGCAGGGAACAGGGAGGGAAGTAGAACATATTTTTTTCTCTTTTTCAACCCCAACTTAGTCTCATTTCTAATAAGCTTTCTTCCATGACACAACTTCTTTAAGTAACCAAATTTACCAACTGAAAAGAAATACATGCCCATTTTACAGGCACCTCCTAAATCATAGTTACCACTTAAAGGGGTTTTCTCGCTACAAAGATCATATCTCTAATGATGGGGACAGTAAAAATAAGCACTTTTGTAATTGGTTTGCATTACCTAAGTCACTTACTGTAGAAGGTATGAGCTAAACTGTGCATCTATAGCGATTTCTGCAACAGCTGGATGGGACATGCCCCATTTTTCTGTGATTGGCTGTCTGATATGTCATTCAGCCTGTTGGGACATGCCCCCCTGGATGGGAAACACCCCCTGTGTTGTGAGTGACTGCCTGCACTCTGTGCTTACTCCTCTCTGAGCTGTGAGAAACAAGCTGCCTGTGATGGTTGTGTGTGTGTATAATGGAAGGCTGTCTCAGCTCCACTGTGTGCTCATCTCCCAGGCATAGTTCTATGTAAAGGAACTGGGCAATTACTTACTATCTAACTGCTAAATTCACTCTCCACTCATATAACACCGTCTTATACCCTGTCCACCCTGATATAACACAGCCTTATATAGTCTGCTCTACCTCCTGCCTGATAATAGAGGGGGGAGGGAGGAGGGCAGAGAGCATTCCTCACATTTGTGTCACCAGTTCAGACTGTGTGTATAACTGGTTACACTAATGCAAAAGTTCTGATTACAAAGAGCTTGTGCAGCCTGAGAGAGAGAGCTCTGCAGCCATGAGAACACTGCAGGAGGTCTGCAATGCTGACATCCTCTCCCTTCCCCTGCTAAAACAGAATGATGATGTCACAACTCTAAAGTGAGGGGAGACGCCTCCTGGCAGGAGATACATGCCTACTGAGAGGAGAGACTCGCCCCTGTATTTGAAATTGAAACAGATTCAGCTGGTTTTTTACACTATGCAATACTTTTACTGACAGACAAAAAAGTAACAATGTTTTGAACTTTCAGGCTACATATCTCGCCTTCCACTCTAGTTTTGAACGTGAGACTCCCATCATTTCATAGACGATCATCTTGGCTATCTCATACATAATTTTGATCTGCAACTATTTACCATATACTTAGTTCTGCAGATTCTTGTCATGTAACTGCATTGTTACTGTTTTGCTCCCGGTGGTAAAACAATCTTTTTCTTCTTGTTACTACAAATTACAACCTGTTCTCACATTCCCTAATAGCTCAGTGTGTTATTAGACTGATTCCCAAGTGAAAGGTCATCGGTTCAAATCGAGGAGCAGCCATGAAGATGATTTCCCAAGAAAAGAGAAACCGCATAATACAGCTCATCAATAGCGGTCTATCGACCAAGAAAATTGCCAAACTGCATCATGTAAGGCCATGACTGCTGGAAGAATATGAAATGAAGTCCGTCCATTCATTCAGAAGCCAAGAGGTGGACATCCAGACAAAATATCAGAGTCAACAAGTCGGCTCATCCTAAGGTCTATTAGTTCTGGTGCGACTTCAATACAGTCTCGAGTTTGCAAAAAAGTACGAAAAATGGACCGCAAAAGACTGGAAATGGGGGATTTGGAGTGAGACAAAAGTCAATAGATCGAGAAATTGAAGGAACTGTCAAGGGTGAAGGAGGCCTGATTTATATGGGATTGTTTCACAGCCAAAGGCGTTGGATACTTGACCAGGATAAATGATGGTTTTAATGCTGAGCTATATATATACGTATCCTACTAGATAAGTTACACTTGAGTATTATGGGTATGAAAAAGATGGCATAGTGTTCCAGCAGGACAACAACCCAAAGCATACGTCGAGATTGACAAAAAAAATGGTTCAATGATAATGAAGTAGAGTTGCTGGACTGGCCCCACAGTCTCCAGACCTCAACCCATTTGAACACCTGTGAATAGAGTTGAAGAAAAAGCTGTATTAGTACCCAAGTGAGTTGATCAGTATGCACCAACATTGGGAACGAAGAGACCTGGGATCAGATTGCGGTCGAAACATGCCCACAAGGATCCAGGCAGTGTTGAAAGCCAAAGGTGGATTTACAAAATGCTTACAAAATAATGAAAATTTAAATTTAGATTTTTAGGAGCAAAACAATAACAATGCAATTACATGACATGAATCTGTATAACTGAGCATATGCTAAATAGTAATGTAAAATATGTATGAGATAGCCAAGATGATTGTCTGTCTATAAAATGATGGTAGCCTCATAATCAAAGCTGTAGTGGATGGTGAGATATAAAGCCTGAGAGTAAAAAAAAATCAAAACATTGTTACCGTTTTGCTCATCGGTGTATAATACATTCAATACATTACTGTATTTCTATATATTATTGTCTTTGGCAGGCAGTTTATTAGACTGTCTGTGGCAGGACCTAATTGGATTCATGCATGTTGGCCTCCGGCTGCCATGACAGACATCGTCCTTCTCCCTTTGTCAATTAACTAGATGCCTCAGCCATAATTGACTGCGACATCTAAGGGGTTAACAGGCTGGGATTGGAAAACACATATTCCAGCTCTGATAACTGCATCATTGGGTCTATGTGACCCAGTGATGCTGCTGGGTGGTGAGGAAAGCCTGTGGACCGCCTGGTGACCCTTGCAGCTATGCTACTGGTGGTATGCAACCTATGCAGGGACATTTGTGGTATCTTCTAACGTTCTCTGGTCTTGCAGATTTTCAATTTTTATCCATTATTCACTGAAACACATTAGATATGAAAAGGGGGGATCAATACTGAGTTGCATTTCCCAATTCTGCAGTTTTTAGAGACATCCCATATGTGGCCCTTTGTGCGCTATTTGGCTCAACCACAAGCCTCAGAGCAGGAGGAGCACCTATTGGACTTTGGGGTCTCATTTTCATTACAATTTTCTGTAGGCACCATTACAGGTTTGCGGACACCCTAAGGTGCTAATACTTAATAAACACCCCTAAAAAGAACCAATATTTGAAACTACACCCCTTAGGAAATATATCCAGGGATGTAGTGAGTATATCGATATCACAGGTGTTTCACAATTTTTTTTAGTTTTAGACTGTGAATATGAAATTTTTGCCCAACAATCTGCAATTTTAGCTTAAAATGTTTTGTTTTTTTTTTACAAGGAATCCTGGAAAAAAAAGCACCCCAAAATTTGTTACGCAATTTCTTCTATGTTTACCAATATTGTATGTGTGGGTGTAAACTGCTGTTTGGGCTCATGGCAGGGCATACAAGATAGGGAGCGCTATTTGGCTTTCGGAACAAAGAATTTGGTGGGGCCATGTCGCATTTGCAAAGCCCCTAGAGTACCAAAACAGGTGAAACCTTCCAGAAGTCGCCCCATCTTGGATTCAACACCCCACAGTGATCTCATCTAGGGGTGTATTGTGCATTTTAGGTGCATACAGGTGTTCCATAGTTCCGCCATTTTTTGGGGGGTTCACTTTTAAAGTGTTCGCTGTGCAGTATTAAGGACAGAATAAGTTTACTATGTGGGTTGGTACAATTATAATTAAATAAATATTATATAGTTTTTATGTTTTATTACTTTTACACAATAGAAATGCGTTTATTAAAAATTGCGTTATGTCGTTCTATTCTAACAGCCATAACTTTTTTTTTATTTTTTTGTAAATGGAGCTGAGGAAAGGCTTGTTTTTGCGGGAAGTTTTTATTGATGTTTTTATTGGTACCATTATGGGGTTCATATGACGGTTTGATCACTTTTTATCAAGGTTTTGTGTTTTTTATTTTTTACAGCGGTCACAGTGTGGTATAAATGACATGCTAGCTTTTCTTAGCATGTCAATAGGATTACAGCAATACCCAAATGGTATATTTTTTTATGTTGTACTGCTATAACGCAATAAAAATAATTTTATTGAAAAAGGAAAACACGTTTTTGCATCTCCATAGTCTGAGAGCTGTAACTTTTTTTTATTTTTCTGTGTACGGAGCTGTGTATGGGCTTGTTTATTGTGGGATAAGTAAAAATTTTTATTAGTATTATTTTTGGGTGGACAATTTCTTTTTTATCGCTTTTAAATCAATTATTTGTAAGGCAGTGTGAAGAAAATACTGCAATTAGTAGTGTTTTTTTATTTTTTAACAGCGCTTATTGTGTAGTATACGTGACAAGGCAGTTTTACTCTGCGGGTTTATACGATTATGGCGATACCCAACTTATATATATATTTTTTTAAGTTGAAGCACTTTAAAAAAAAAAAAAGTATTTTGTTATGTAAAGCAATATTTAAACATCTCTATTTACTCACTTTTATGTGGGATGAAATAACGTTTTCATTGGTACCACTTTGGCATTTACAGTGCCTTGGGAAAGTATTCGGCCCCCATGAACTTTTCAACCTTTTTCCACATTTCAGTCTTCAAACATAAAGATATAACATTTTTATTTTTTTGTGAAGAATCAACAACAAGTAGGATAAAATTGTGAAGTGGAACAAAATGTATTGGATATTTTAAATTTTGTAAAAAAAAAAAAAACTAAAAAAAGGGGGGGTGTGCAATATTATTGGCCCCCTTTTACTTTCAGTGCAGCAAACTTACCCCAAAGTTCAGGGGACTTAAATAACCCAATTTTTCCCCCACTGACATGATGATAAATAAACCCACCTGTGTGTAATCAACCTATAAATGCACCGCTCTGTGAAGTCTCAGGGTTCTGTTTAAAGCCGAGACCCTCATGAAGCCCAAAGGGAACACACCAGCGGGGTCCTGAAAATTTTTGTGGAGAATTTTTAAAGCCGGTTTTGGATAAAAAAAGATTCCCAAATTTTTAACACCCAAGGAGCACTGTGCAAGTATCAAATTGAAAGGGGAGGATATCAGACCACGCAAATCTCCCAAAACCCCGGGCCCGTCCTCAAAAACTTTCTCTAAAACAAGGAGAAGACTGTCAGAGATGCAGCCAAAGGCCCATGTCATCTGGATGAACTGCAGAGTTTTTCAGCGAGGTGGGGGAGTCTGTCCAAGGGAAAAATCATCAAAAACTGCACAAATCTGGCCTTTATGGAAAAGTGGCAAAAGAAAGCCATTTCCAAAAATATCCATAAAAAGTCTCGTTTTAAAAATTTTCCACAATCCCTGGGGGCACCAAAAGTGGAAGAAGGGGCCTGGTCAATGAAAACCAAAAACCCAAAATTTTTTTCCACAAAGCAAAACGATATGTTTGGGTAAAAGCAACACACTCACCCCCTTTGAAAAAAAACCAAAAAAACCCCCCCTTAAAAAGGTGGTGCAGCATCATGGGTTTTTTGGAGCTTTTCTTCAGCGGGGAAGGGAAAATGGTTTAAAAAGATGGGAAGGGATGGACCAAAACGGGCCATTTTGGGAAAAAAACCTTTGGAGTCTGCAAAAGACCTAGAATGGGGGGAGATTTTTTTCCAAAAAGCAATGACACAAAAAATAAAACAAAATCTACAATGGGAAAGGTTTCCCAAAAAAACGTTTAGGGGTTGAATGGCCAAATAATCCAACCTGAAACCCAAACGAAACTGGAAAGAGCTAAAAATGCTGTTCACAAAAACCCCTCCCCAACCTCACTGAGCTCCAGCTTTTTCCAAGGAAGAAAGGGCAAGAATTTCATTTTTGATGTGCAAAAATGATGAAACATACCCCAAGTGATTTTCACAAAGGGGCTCTACAAAGTTTAACTTAAAGGGGGCCCAAAAAATTTTGTAGCCCCATTTTTCAGTTTTTTTTTTTTACAAAAGTTTTAAAATATCCAAAAAATTTTTGTTCCATTTCACAATTTGCCCCCCCTTGTTATTCTTCACAAAAAAAAAATTTTATCTTTAATATTAAACCCTGAATTTGGCAAGGAAAAGTTCAAAGGGCCGAATACTTTGCAAGGCACTTTTATAGCTTTGATTCTTTTTATTCCATTTTATGCTGCGCATGAATAAAAAATCGAAATTATGTGACTTCTTTTTTGGGTTTTTTTAGGGCATTCACCTGCAGGTTAAATTTAACATTAAGGACAATTTTAGTAAAGACAATAAGCAGCCAAAAACGTTTGTCAGCGCTACGATGGGGACAGAGAGAGCTCCCTCCCTTTCTTTCCTTAAGCTCCCGCGATTCAGATTTATCATGACAGCTAAGGGAAAGACAAAGGGAATCAGTTAATCACCCGTGGCCAAACTCCTCTCCAGGGGGCGTACAGCACGAGGCCGCTGAAATAAGGCATGTGAACTTTGCCGGTCCTCAGATTACCCAAACAATTTGCGTAACCCCTCTTCAACCAGATGTAGGGTTTCGAAAATACGGAAAGGGGTAAAATAAAAAAAAAACACAAAACCCCTTTTCCCAATAAAAAACATTTTTTTTTATTTTTTTTTTTAAAAGTACACATACAAGGCACACATAATAAGTATAACTGAGCCATATTAGGCAATTTATAAAATTGTTATTTATTATAAATGATAATGCCGGGGAAAAAAAATTCAAATCCGGACACCATAGCGCATCACATCTTGGGTTAATCCCTTTCTTTTTGCTACCAGAATGTATATTTGTTCCCCGGAAAACTTTTTTAATGGGGAAAGCGTCAAGAAAATAACTGGTGCAGAGACTATTGTAATTATTTTTTTGCTTCCCCATGAGCCCAATTGAACTTGGACTGGATTTAGAGGGATCCAGGTCCCCCAAAGGGGTTAGCCACTGGATTTGGGGCTCCCCTTTTCGGGGCAATGACCCATAAAAACCTTTTAAAGCCTCACAGTTGGGTACGTTGGGAAGGTTTACAATACACATTGGCCCTTTTAAAAGGCCCTGACCAAATTTTTGGAAGAAGAGAGCCCAAGGAAAGGAGTAACATTAAAAACTAGACCATTGTTTGGCGGTCTGGAAATATAAAATATATTAGGAAGTGCGAGTCTAAAGCTGGCGGTGGCGGTGAAACTACATGGTGTGAACACCCCTTTAAGGACAATGTTAATACACTGAGACACACAAAGATTTCAGTCCAGGTTGATACAGAAAAACTGCCCCCCCAGGTTTACTTTCTCTATTTTAACGCAGAGAAAATTTTTAGACCATGTTAGAAAATTACAATTTTGCGCCTTTCCCAAATAATGACAAAACCCAAAACACAATATCCCACATATTCCGCTAAAAGTGTTCCACCAAAGGGTTAATAAAACTGCCTGTCTTTTGTGCCGAGTTTCCAACCAGCGTGATCAATCACCAGAGAGGTTTAAAATTTCAACCCCAAGTCCCGTTAGGGTACAAGCCCCGGACCCCAAAAAACTGGGGAAAATGGGTCAAATAGGGCCCAGTTTACATTTTATTAATTTCTAGTGGAAAAAGATAAAACAATCCGGGTTGCTAACAGCGATCAGGGCAAACCCACAGATGGGGCGCCTGAAAATTCTATTTTTGTTTTGCAATGTATGGGGGCATCTCAACTGAAAAATTCTTGTGCTAATAAAAAAATAAACCAGTTACAAATTCAGATTAAAATGTGCACATAAAATGACACCCCCCGGTTTTGACCAAAGGGGGAAAAAGTACTCCCGTAGGGCCCGGGAATGGAAGCAAACCCGCCCCTCGGCAGGGAAACCCCCTCTTAAAATTTTTTTTAAATTAAAGAAAACCGCGGGCCTTTTTTTTCCCCCACCATATTATATCCCCAGGGGGTATATTTTTATTAAATCTTTTGAGGCAACACGAACAATATACTTTGATACAATGTAAAGTATCCTTACAGCGTATAACAGGTTTTTGAGTGCCCCAAATACCACGACAAAGTTTAAAATGCTGTCAAAAAAAAAGGTTTTGCAGCACAAAATGCCTTTTTTGCACCTCCAACTTGTTCTTTTGTTTCCTTGGTTACCGACCACCACTGCAGCATTATCTCATATTTTGGCCCTGGCCCTGTTACTCTTTGCTTCAAAAAAATGGGCAGTAAAGGCAAGTGGTGCTGCAATGACGTCAGCGCACCGTTTGCTGTACGTGCGTGTTCCCGATACTGATTTTTGAACAGTTCACAGCACACAGTGGTGGGCAGAAAAACCTGGATAAAAAAGCAATTGAAGGTTTTTTTAAAAGGCCTAAAATTGGAAAAATATTATTTTTTTAAAAAATGCTTTGAAAATTGCTTGCTTTACAATAATTGGCCCTTCCAGCAGCATTTGTCAGCTAGATGGGAAAACCCTTTAAAATAACAGAGAGGAGAAGAATGTGCTCTTTTTATACTTCCCAGTGTAATTAGGTGTATCATCAACTCTGCCAATATTCAGGGAAATTAAAAAACTTCAGGAGTTAAATAAAACAAAAAAATTGCAACACCCAAAAACAATCGAAATAAAATTTTGCAAACCTGCCATCACTGCAATACCAAGGCAAACCTACAAAATAAATATTAAACATTGAATAAAAAATTGTTTTTAACTGCAACTGTTTAACTAATTTAGTATTAAAAATGAGGGTCTTCCCGCAAAAATTTACAAAATTTTTATGGTTTACCACCAACGCAAAGGGGACCTAAAATTTAGATGGGGAAAAACGCAAACAGACCAATTCTCTTTGGGGGACATTAGTTTTTGGCCCCGACGCAAATTTTTTTTTCGCCACTGAGCGTAGAAAATTTTTTTTCGCAGACATAGAATTAAACGCTTCTAAATACAAAGCTATAATTCGGCTCAGGGAAACCACTTTAAATTGGTCTTCCGTTTTAGCAGTAATCCCTGGATTTTCCCTATAAAGTCAAAAATGTGGGATCTACGGTTTGGAGGGACACTCCCCACAGCCCCCCATTACGCTTTTAAAAAAGCCGGCGGGGGGAAATGGAAAAGCTCATGGGGGTCTGGAAAAGGGAGGGGGAAAAAAAAGGGGGGAAAAAGAAGTTACTCACAAACATCTTGGGAGTCCCTAGATGTTATGCACTTTGTCACTTAAACGTCGCAGAGCCTGTGTCACTGGGCTTTCCCCCAATGCCACTGTAGGGGGAAAAAACATCAAAAAGCCTGTGTAACTGGAATCTACCACCTTTTAATCCCCGTGGGGGAAATATTTATTGTATGTTAGGGTTTTGGCTCAGGCAAGTTTGGGGGGTATCTCCGCTCTCCTGGGGCTGAAAAGGCTAACCAACATCTAGGAATGCTGGTATCCAAAAAACCAATTTAGCTTTCTTCCCGAGCGTTACACAGCGGTGTATGGGAGAGGCTTTTTGAAAGGGGGGAACCCAAAAAACAAAAGGCGGGCATGCAAATTTTTTCATCTCACTCTTCCCCCTTTTAAAAGAGCAAGTATAACAAAAGGGGGGGGGGGACATAGGGGCAAGAGGTAAGTGAGAGAAAGGGGCAAAATAGGGGCAAAAAGGGCAATATGGAAGAGGGGGTTATAGTAGAGGGGGCTTTTTTGGGGGCGGGGGGGTTTTGTGGGAAGGGGGGTTATACAGGGGGGGGGGAAAAAAAAAGAAGGTTTAGATGGTGGGGGGTTATAGTGGGAGGGGGGGTTAAATGGATGAAAGAGGGGGTTTCATGGGAGAGGGATTTCGTGTGGGGGGGTTGGTGAGGGGGGGGGGGTTCGGGGTGGGGGAGCTGGGGTTTGGGGGGTGGAGGGGCGGGTGTTTAGATAAGGGGGGGGGGTAAAAGGGAATAAGGGGGGGATTTTTAGTATGGGGGACCTCCCATTTCAGGAAATCTGGGCATTCCCCCCTTTTCTAAACAGACATTTACATTACCTTTTGTGAGGGGGTTCCCAAGTTTCCGGGCATGGAGGTTACCCGAAAGCTGGGTAATGGTCCATCCTCCAAGGTTTCTGTAGGATTTCTGTTTCCTTTTTCTTATTTTTTTAGGTTTCCGTTTTGGACTACAACGGATTCGGTTGACTACGTCGGAGCAGGATTGGAACTATTTCATTAATAAAACGGTTACTGAGGGCTGGTGTTGGGGAATGTTTATTTAAATAAAGTGTTTTTTTGCTGTTGCTTCTGTGTTTTTTTTCCAGTGTTAGTAATAGAGGCGTCTGATAGACGCCTCTCCAGTACTGTCGCTCGGGCTTGGTGTCAGCCAGAGGTGGTTTTTGTCATCCAAGGCTAACACTAACTCCCTCCTTCTATTACCCAAGTAGCCAATGCAACAAGTGTATTGTGAAGAGCTGGGTTACCATCAGAAGTGGTCCCTCATATTTGATGGTCTGCTTCTGAGGCGGCTCTGGGCTGGTATTTTTAAGATGGAAAGACTCCACTATCCATGGACCTCCCCATTCTGATAATATCAGGCTGCAGCTGTCGGTATGCAGCTGGCTGATTATGAAAAATGGGGGGAAACCTCATGTAGTTTTTTTTAATAAGCTTTTTTTTTTTAAACTTTTTTCTAGATTTTTCAGTAAACAATTGGTAAAAAGACGACGTGAAGTCCCACCATTTTCCATAACCAGCCAAGTTAAAACCATCACATTAGAAAGTCTGTTTCTGATGGTAACCCAGCTCTTCCCAGTACACCAGGTACGTAGGATACTGGGGACTGACAGACTTCTCTCGATTATTATCACTGGGGCTTGGTGTCAACTAGCGGTGTTTTTTGTCAACCAAGGCTAACTCCAGCACATGGGGCTAGTGTTAGCCTTGGGTGAAAAAAACACTGCTGGCTGACACCTAGCCCCTGTGACAGTAATCGAGAGAAAACTGTCAGACGCCTCTATTACTAACACTGGAATAAAATAATTAAAACAAAAACACAGAAACAGCAAACACCACTTTATTTAAATAAACACTCCCTGACACCAGCCTTCGTTGACCATTTTATTAAATAAATGGATCCAATCCTGGCCTGACAGAATTCAGCGTAGTCCGAAGGAGGAAGCATGTAGAAAAATATAAACACTACAAAAAACATGTCCGTACTAAACTCCATTCTCTGCATGCCCTGAAGGTCATGGCTGCCCCTAATCTTCTTGGGGTGCAGTCCACGCAATATGATCCTGGGGCTTCAGACCACAGCACAATCTGGTTTCCCCCAGAAGATTGTGCCTGTAATCTGTGGCCTTTACCCCCTCTCCCATTCCTGCCCCTATCACCCCATAAACCACCCACCACCTCCACCTATCACTCTATGTCCCCCCCATCTGCACCTATAACCCCATAAACCTCCCACCGCTTATCACCCCATAATTCTGCCTCCACCTACCACCCCATTGCTCCCTCATCTCCACCTATCACCCCATAGCCCCCTCATCCCAACCTATCACCCCATAGCTACCTTATCCTCACCTATCACCGCATGCAAAGTTTATACAATGGTTTGAATGGATAGGGAGGTGCAGGAAAAGTAAGGATTCTAGTATGTTTGTGTCGTACATTCTACAGGGACGAGTTGTGGCCGGGAGAAGCCATTATGGAAATCTGGACCAGATCTGGAGAAGAAAAGGAAAGTGAATTACTCCAGTCATAGAAAACGTCTCCTGTAAGTCAGGAAACTGGTATCTACCCATATATAGTCACTATATAGTAGTATAATTGTTTATTATCAGGAGCATTATAGTGGTTCAGATGTAGCAGAGTATAGTTTGACCATGATAGCATGGCTTTCTGTGTCATCTGTGCTTAACTGTAAACAAAAGCCATTAAAAAACATGAGATAACATTCTGAGCCGTGATATCATGGTGCATTATCTGGCAGGAACATCTATATTATTCAGTCACTGTGTGGTGGTATTATTCAGTCACTATGTGGTGATGATATGTGGTCATGGTGTGGTGGTATTATTCAGTTATGTGTTGATCATATGTTGTAGTCTTATTCAGTCACTGTGAGGTGGTGATATGTGATGGTATTATTTAGTCACTGTGTGGTGGTGATATGCGGTCATGATGTTGTGCTATTATTTGGTCTTTGTGTAGAAGTATCATTGATAGTATTGGTCTTGATATGCTGGTTTGTGCAGTAACATTATAGTGATAATATTTGCTGCTTGTATAGCGGTATTATATGGTGACTGTATCACCATTATCCAGAGGCGTCATCTATAGAAAACTGTCTTCATAGCTATTAGTACGGGTTTTTTATACACAACATATTATTCTATAGAAATACAATCTAAGAGACCCTACTAATTTCACTGTTGTGTGTTGATATTGTGTTTTTTTTCCCATTCCACCTATCTGGTGAGG
>JAODAL010040639.1:0-36703 GCA_025379985.1 Phyllomedusa bahiana
TTTGGGTGTGGGGATCAATATGTAGAATGTTTTTTATGTGCCTAGATTAGGCCATCTTATACTTGCAAGGTTTACCGACTCCGTTTTTGGGGGTTCTTATTCGGCGCCCTATACATTATTTAAAAGGCCTTAAAACTGGCGTGGGGGCGTCTCTTTTAGCACTTGCCCCCTTTTAAGTTTTGCTACTTTTTTAAACCGCACCCCTATCCGACACACAAAAAGCATGGTTATAGAAGAGAATACCTTAGTCATGTACATCAATGGGCGGCCATATATTTTCTTTTTGGGTTCAATATATTAAAAAAAAAGGGAGAAAATGGTGCATATGGGCCCTCAGTTATTGTGAAACAACAATTAATTTAAAGCGGTTATTTAATCACCCCCTCATAGAAAATTATATTGGTAGTATTTTTTCCCAAACCTAGACTTGTTGCTAGTTTCTTTTAATATTACCACTAATTTTTTATGGTGTAAATAGCAGACTTCAATCTAGTAGTAACGTTTGTTGTGGGATGGTTTCAATTTATTTTTTAAAAAACATTTTAGAATGGCTCCCCCAAAGGGGGTATATGTGCCATACAGGTTTTTTAATATACACGTGCAGGGGGGCCCAACTGAGAAGCCAGGGCCCACTACCAAACTTTTGGATCCCCCCCCCCCCCCCCCTACCTGACCAGACCCTGAAAAAGGAATGTGTAAAATAATGTGATAATACAAGGGGCAAATATCCACCTCACTCACCCTCATAGCTCCAAAACAAATCCCCAATACTAAACCAGCATTACCAATAACGCATTACATAAGGACCTTTTTTATACCACCAGAAAAGCCCCAAATTAACACAATGTGATGAATAATACCCTACATATTACGCATACCAAGCCCTTTCTGTCTAATTAATAAATTATTATAATAAAAAATTTAAATTAAAAAAATTGAAAAATAAAATGGTTTATAATTTTAAAAAATGTACACGGCTCTGCGACTGTTTTTAAATTAAACAAAAAAACCCTAAACCCCCGTGAAAAACCATATGTGGAGCACAGGGACAAGGGTTGCGACTGTATATTACCCCTACAGTGACCAAATAATGGTTTGACCCCAAAGTACCAGGCTCTGCGACGTATTTACCTCCAAAAGTGCCTTATGTAGACAGCAGTGTAAACAGGCTTGCAGAAAAACCCCCCGTATTTTTTAAAACCAAAAACCCCCTTAAAATGTTTAAACCCCAAAGGGAAAATTGGAGGGCCATTTTTCAAGGGTCGCAGACTGTAATTACCCCCATACAGGGGACCAAAAGGGTAGCAGCAGTGTACACAGGCTCTGCAAATGTATTTACTCATACAGTCCATAAGTGGTAGACGCAGTGTACACAGCTCTGCAACTGTTATTACCTCCTACAGTGACCATATTGTGGTAGATATCAGTGTACACGACAATAAATGATTACTTGCGTTACATCTTGTGACTCCGGTACGTTTTTTCTGACCATCTTGACTTTTTTTTTTGTTTTGATCCGCCAGTCCCCATTTTGTGCTCTCCACACTTGTCCCCGAGATTTAGAAAAAAATATCTTGAATCTGACTTTTTTCCCGCCCTGCCCCCCGGCTATTGGGGTCCCCTTTAGGCAGGCAGGGTTTTAATAGGATAAGGGGCCTCAAATAGGGAAGGGGTTTGGAGCCAATATGCCCCTAAGGCGGGGGGGTTTGGGGCTATAGGGGCCATAAGGTAGCAGGGGTTGGTGGGGGTATAGGGGCCCTATAGGTAGGGTTTTAGCTAAAGGGGCCCCTATAAGTAGACAGGCAGGGTTGTGGGGGTATTAAGGCAGGCTTGTGGGGGTATACGGCAGGGGTGAGGGGTGTAGGGAGGATATGGGGGGGGTATAGGCAGGGAAAGGGAAAGGGGGGTGTATAGGGCGGCAGGCTTTGGGGGGATACAGGGGGGGCTGTAAGGCGGCAGGATATGGGGGCTGTAAGGCAGGGGGCAGGTATAAGGGAATGTATAGCAGGCAGGATATAGGGGGGTGATAGGGGGAGGCGGCATATAGGGGCTGTATAGGCGGAAAGGGTTTAGGGGCTGTAAGGCCGGGAGGCATATGGGGGTATAGGGAGGATATGGGGGGTATAGGAGCATATGGGGCTATAGGCAGGGGGGATAGGGGCAAAAGGGGGGAAAGGGGAAATAGGGGCTATGGCAGCATAGGGGGGATAGGAGGCAATGGGGGTATACGGCATAGGGGGTATAGCAGGCAGGGGGTTGGAGGCTAGGGGGGGGTTGGCGGCATATGGGGGGTATAGGGGGGGACCCGGCATATGGGGGTTGGCAGGCATATGGGGGGATAGGCAGGCATATGGGGGCTATAGGCACCAATGGGGGGATAGGAGGGATAGGGGGGGGATAGCAGGAATGGGGGAGGTATAGGGAGGCTATGGGGCTATAGGGGGCATATGGGGTATGGCAGGGAGTGGGGGCTATAGGAGGCATATGGGGGGGTATAGGGAGGGTTAAGGGGGGTGATAGGCAGGCAGGGATATAGGGGGGTGATAGGGGGCAGGCAGGCATAAGGGCTGTATTTGGGAGGAGGCAATATAGGGGGTGTATGGGGGCAGGGATAAGGGGGGGTTTTAGGCAGGCAGGCTATGGGGTGATAGGAGGGGAGCATATTGGGGCTGTATAGGCAGGGGGCTTGGGGGGTGTATAGGGGCAGGCATATGGGGGGTTTTTAGGCAGGCTATGGGGGCTATGGCAGGCTATGGGGGTATAGGCAGGATTGGGGGCAAAGGCAGGCATTGGGGTATAGGCAGGGGAAAGGGGGTATGGCAGGGTTTTGGGGGGTAGGCAGGCTATGGGGGGGTTAGGCAGGCATTGGGGGCTATGGCAGGCTATGGGGGCTATGGCAGGCTATGGGGGTTTAAAAAGGGGAAATTTTGGGGGTTAGGCAGGCATATGGGGGTAAGGAGAAGGGGGGACGGATATGGGGGTTTAAAAGGGAGGCTATGGGGGGTTTTAGGCGGGCAAAGGGGGGTTTAAAAGGACATATGGGGGGGTATAGGCAGGGTATGGGGGGAAAACAGGCATATGGGGGCTTAGGCAGGGATATGGGGGGGTGTATGGAGGATATGGGGGGGGTATAGGCAGGATTGGGGGCTATGGCAGGCATATGGGGGGTATAGCAGGCATATGGGGGGGTAAAGACAGGCTGGGGGGAGGGAAAATAAAAACAACTTTCTACCTCGGCCCCCGCTCCCCCAAGCCCGCTCGTCCCCGCTGCTGCTCTCCCCGCAGCCCCCGCGCTGCGCGGGGGGCGCGGTGATTGACGTCACCCCGCGGGGCCCCCTGCCCCAGAGGGGCCCGGGGGGGGAAGAAACAGAGCGGAGCTGGCGTCCGTCCTGCATACCCAGCAGCGGCTCTGAACGCTGGGTGGGGGGCCCCGGGGTTAGAGGGAGTATGGCGGGCCCCGCAGCTCCCCGCCCCCCCAGTGAACTTTTTAAGTTCACTGCCGGGGGGCCCCGGGGCGGCATTTTCCCGGGAGCGGACGCGGTCGCGCCCCGGGCCCCCCAAAAGGGAGGGGCCCCCTGCATTTTACCCGCTACCCCCCTTTTGTCGCCCCCGCACGTGGGAAAGGGAAAGGGGCGAGCGTAAAAGGCCACATGGTTCTGCTAATTGAAAAATCACAAATATATGTCACCAAGGTACCTGGCCTCAGTAAAGTAGGAGCTGAAATTTTAGGTATGTAAGCTATGGTTGCATACTTGGTAGAACTGTTTGCAAACAGCTCACCCGGGATGGCTCTTACTGGGTAGTCAAATTTTTTGGGGGTGACCTTTCCCCCCAAATTTCCCGACCCGAGTTAAGCTGGGCCCAAATTTTAAACCCGGTATCATGGTTGGGGGTTTTAAAGTGTCAGTGCTCGATGGCTGGAAATTTGTTTGCACTTTATTTTCTTTTGTACCTGAGTTGCTGCTAATAAAACTATGGAAGGATCCATATTTGGACTAAGAACCATTTCTGTGTATCTGTGTAAATGTCTCTCTCGATATATATAAATATATATATACACTATTGTATATAGATTTCTCTATCTATCGAGGTTCTGTACTAGGTAGGAAGCAAATCTTGGTTATGCATACAGTAGAGTACTTCTCTCTTATACTTTTTCTTGTACACACACAACCTTTACATAGTAAACTCAACATACTTCACACAATTCACACGTTGATTTCCAGAAGAGATAATTCTTTTATAAAAGGTATGGTCTTTACCCACTGAAATCTATTCCCTCTTTTGGCAAAAAATAGAGGGCCATATAGATCTTAGACAGAAACAATGGAAATTGAATTGTAATATTGATTTTAAAATGCATTTTATTATCAATCCAAATGTTATATAAATCTTCCTTAAAAAAGCTTAATGTAGTCTATATTTCCCATGCACTTGTATTAATTTTAATTGCCAAGATTAATAGATGCGGAGTCAATGTTGTAAAGGAGAAGGTAACAGCACCACCTGGTAGATAAATACTACAAAGCCATAACTAGGAACAGTGCCAGTCTTGTAAAGAAGGTAAGAAGACCACCTAGTAGTTAAATATTGCACAACAATAGAAAAGGCTTCTTTAGAAGATGTAAAACAATGGACATCAGGGAATTATTCCTTTTCTTAGGTTATAATATTATTGGACTAGGATTAAAATTTTAGGAACCTGTAGATATAGGTAGGGTTGCCACCTTTTCAACCAAACAAATATCAACCAGGTTCACATGGCTAAAAAGGGGGACTGTTGTGGAACATGGTACTTCACAGCAGTCTGGTCTTTAGTAATTGTTTGTAAAGACTTTAAACAAATCCTCAAGGAATCCTACTTGCGTACAATAAAAGGGCATAGGAAAGCCCCCAATAAAGAGATAGCATACTACCCGGTTATACAAATAACTTAGGCAATGAACAAACCACTAAAAATGTATAACACTCGAGACACAATAAAATATAACTTTTATTATAGACCAATAATAATAATACTACAGTAATATGAAGAAAAAACCCTAATAGAACAAGCCCTACAAATACCCCTAAATCACCTAGACTGCCTAACCAATACTTGGGGTATCCGCCCCAACAAGGGTGCCCCCAACAGGAACCTAAACTAAACTACCCCTAATATGCCCTAACAAGCTAAACACAATAGTAGATACAGACAGAAACATACAAAATTGACCATAAGATACCAGGGTCTCCACCAAAGTCTACATATAAATATACCCAAAAAAAAGGGAAAAGAAACACGTTTCCCTCCCAAATTTAGGGGTTCATCAGGGAACATAGACACATAAAATAATCCAACATGTGCATAATGAGAATAAATATCCCACAACAAAAAGAAACACCAGGGCAAAAGATAACTCATGTCCCTTGTTAAGTAGATATATAGTAGTATAGAATGAACTGAAGGGTCCAAGATGCAGACAATACCTATAACCTTCTGGGGGGACATATATACCTACCTTCCTACAGGGGCCTATCTATAACTGTAACCTACTGGGAACATATATACCTTTCTACATACTGGGGGCCTATATTTCAATAACCTACTCGGGAAATATATATACCTACCTACATACTGGGTGGCTTTATAACCTACTGGGGGCATATATACTGTACATATCTACATACTTGGAGGCCCTATATACCTGTAACCTACTGGGGGGACATATATATCTACCTACATACTCAGGGCCCTATAACCTACTGGAGGGAAATATATACGTACCTACGTACTGGAGTCCATATATACTGATAACAAACTGGGAGGACATATATACCTACCCATATACTGGGGTTTCCTTATATAACTCCCAACTTACTGGGAGGCATATATACTTACCTACATATTGTGGGCCCTATAGAACTACTAACCTACTTGGAGGGCCCTATATAACTACCAACTTATCTGTGGGATTTATATTACTATCAACCTGCTGGGGGGCCTTATATAATTACTAACCTACTGGGTACCCTATTTAACCACAAACTTACTGTGGTAACCATATAACTACCATCCTACTGGTTGCCCCATATATAACTACCACTCTACTGGGGCACCCTATATAACTACCAACTTACTGGGGGACCAATATACCTATTAATCTACTAGGAGACCCTATACACCTACCAACCTACTAGGGGCCCTTTACACCTACTGACCTACTGTTGGACCTTATATACCTACCAACATACTAGGGGCCCTATACACCTACCAATGTACTATGGGACCTATATACCTACCTAATGAAGCGATCTTTGTACCTACCTACTAAGGGACACTATATACCTTCCTAGCTACAGAAAGGGGCTATATACAGTTAAGGAAATAATTATTTTCTCCCTTATTGATTGTGTAAGTTTGCCCACTGACAAAGACATGAACAGACTATAAGTTTAAGGGTAGGTTAATTTTTACATTGAGAGATAGAATATCCAAAATAAAATCCAGAAAATCACATTGTGTAAATTATATAGATTTATTTGCGTTTTGTTGAGAGAATTTAGTATTTGATCCCCTACCAAATATTAAGAGTTCTGGCTCCTACAGACCAGTTAGACGCTCCTAATCAACTCGTTACCTGCATTAAAGACAGCTGTCTTACTTAGTCATCTTTATAAAAGACTCCTGTCCACAGACTCAATTAATGAGTCAGGCTCTAACCTCTACAACATGGGCAAGACCAAAGAGCTTTCTAAGGATGTCAGGGACAGGATCATACATCTAATACAAATAGGGACAGGATCATAGACCTGCACAAAGCTGGAATGGGCTACAAAACCATAAGTAAGATGCTGGGTGAGAAGGAGACAACTGTTGGTGTAATAGTAAGAAAATACAAAATGACTGTCAATTGACATCGATCTGGGGCCCATGCAAAACCTCACCTTGTGCAGTATCCTTGATTATGAGGAAGGTGAGAGGTCAGCCTAAAACTACATGGGGGGAACTTGTTAATGATCTGAAGGCAGCTGGGGCCACAGTCACCGAGAAAACCATTGGTAACACATTATGCCGTAATGGCTTAAAATCCTGCAGTGCCTGCAAGGTATCCCTACTCAAGAAGGCACATGTGCAGGCCCATATGAAGTTTGCCTATAAACACCTGGATGATTCTGTGAGTGATTGGGAGAAGATGCTGTGGTCAGATGAGACAAAAACACTCGCCGTGTTTGGAGGAATAGAAATGCTGCCTATGTTTTGGGGGTGTTTCTCTGCTAAGGGCACAGGACTACTTCACTGCATCAATGGGAGAATGGATGGAGCCATGTACTGTAAAATCCTGAGTGACAACCTCCTTCCCTCCACCAGGACATTAAAAATGGGTCGTGGCTGGGTCTTCCAGCAAGACAATGACCCAAAACATACAGCCAAGGCAACAAAGGAGTGGCTCAAAAAGAAGCACATTAAGGTCATGGAGTGGTCTATCCACTCTCCAGACCTTAATCCTATAGCAAACTTATGAAGGGAGCTGAAGTTCCAAGTTGCCAAGTGACAGCTTCAAAATCGTAACGATTTAGAAATGATCTGCAGAGAGGAATGGACCAAAATTCCTCCTGACATGTGCGCAAACCTCATCATCAACTACAAAAAACATCTGACTGCTATGTTTGCCAACAAGGGTTTTGCCACCAAGTATTAAAAGGGTTGTCTCACTACAAAGATTAGTTTTTAACATGTAGGGTACACTAAATGAAGACGTTTTGTTCATTTGTTTTTTGTTGAGGAGCTACAAATGACTTTATCACCTTCTGAGGGCTCTCAGGTTTTTTTAGTTACCGACCTGCTTTCCCTGCTGTTTGTCTTATCTGATAGCAGGGAGTGATGTCATCACACAGGTCTAGGCACAGAAATGCAGGCAGTTTGAGAGCTTGTGTATTATCTGATCTTTCAGATAAAAGACAGTAATCACTACTTTTTACTTTAGCTCTGAAACTTCTCTGGACCTCAGAGTCTAGATTAGATAAACAAATTAGCAGAAGTCTGAATACAGAGACCTTATATTCTAATTACCAACAACCTGACCAGGAAGTGACAGGATGCATGAATGAAAACTGCTGCTGGCTCTATGAAACAACGTGGTGAGACAACCCGTTTAAGTCTTATTAGCCAGAGGGATCAAATACTTATTTCTCAGCAAAATGCAAATAAATTGATATAATTTATACAATGTTATTTTCTGGATTTTATTTTGGATATTCTATCTCTCAATGTTAAAATTAAAGGAGTTGTCTCACTACAAGGATTGCTTTTTATGTTAAAGATCTTGCAAAAACAAGTCACTTTGCAATATGTGTCCATTAACAGTGTCCTACCCACTCCTAGATATCCCCTCTCGTATGGGCGCATCAGCTCCTCAGGTCGCTATAGCTACAGACCTGTTCACTCTCTCCTGATAGGCTGCCAGTACTGGTTGCTATAGCTACAGACCTGGTGTCCTCAGCAGCTTGTCACTGCAGGCCAATCAAACAAGTAAACACTAAGGGCGACATGTATGATCGGGAGTTGCGCCTGTTTTTTGGCGAAAACGGCGCCTCACCGATCCGAATCTCCTGTTGGACACAGGGATGCGATGTTAGGCGCACCCTTCGCCACTTTCCATGCGCCAAAATGAAGGGGGTTTGCAATGGGCGGGGTGGGCGTTTGGGGCGGGAGTGGCTATTCGTATCCCCGAGGCATGTATGATCGGGGTCGGAATTTGAGCGAATTGCAGCGCTCGCCTAGCGGAAGGCGTTCTAGTTGATTCTGGTCTAAACGAGCTGGAGGAGGCGAAGTGAAGCAAGAACGTAACATGAGAGGAAACATATAGAAGATCGCAAAAGAAATCTCGGCGCTCAGCTCCGTGCAGCATAGAGTATGATTCTAAAAATATAGCTTTTATTAGGTGTAAAACATTATCAGAAAAAGAGCTCAAACCTTCCCCCAAAAAAAAATCACTTTCTAAAAATCTAGAACGGCGCTACATCAGGAATTGTATCTTGGAATTGCCGGGGGAAAAACAGTAATTCAAATTCTGTAAGCTATTCTCATTGGTTGGGATAAACCAGCCCCAAACAGAATAGGGGCGACAGTGAACCCCTTTAAAACCTATGGGAAGTATTGACCCAAACAAAATTCAAAGGCGGGACAGTTCAAATACAGTAAAAATGCAGGGAAAAGAGTGATTGGTTGAGCTAGCGGGGGCTGGCAATCCTGGCCCAAACAGAATAGGAGCGACAGGGACCCATTATTAACCTATGGAGAAGTATTGACCAATCAAATTCAAAGGCGGGACAGTTCAAAATACAGTAAAAATGCAGAAAAGAGCTGATTGGTTGAGCTAGCGGGGGTTTGGCTATCTCGGCCAATCAGAGCGCAAGCTACTTTGTCCCATTGTAGTCTATGGCTAGATCGGGGCAATGAAATCTCGGCTCTCAGCGCCGTGCGGCATTGAGTATGATTAAAAAAAATAATTTTTATTAGGTGTAAAATATTATCTGAAAAAGAGCTGAAACCTTCTATAAACATAAATCAATCAAATCCCTAACAACGCGTTTGTCGCCGAGGCCGGCGCTACATAAGGAATTGGGATATAGAGAATTGCCGGGAAATACAGTAATTAGAATTCTTTAAGCTCTTCTAATTGGTCGGCAGAAACCAGCCAATCAGAATAGGAGTGACAGTGAACCATTATAACCTATGGAGAATTATTGACCAATCACATGAAAAGGCGGGACAGTTCAAAATACAGTAAAAAGGCAGAAAAGAGCTGATTGGTTGAGCCCAGGCGGCAGATATGAATCCACCAATCATATGTAGTGCGTCTATTTTGAGTGGGAAAAAGAAGGGCGCGATAGAAGGGCGCCCTAAAGTTATTACTGTTTTATGGGAAATTATTCTTGTACTGTGATTGGTTGGGGGAAGAGTGGCTGGGTCCTCCTTACCCAAATCAGCGGGTGAGCTACCTTCTTATAGAGTTCTATGGGGAAAAGAAATGCGAGCGGGCTCTGTTTGTGAAGGGCCCCAAGTTTTAAAAGAGGCGCGGTTTTTTGGACCAATGGGGAGAAGCGAGCGGCCCGCTCTTATGGGTTTTTAAGGGCAATCTGTATTAAAATTACATGCCGAAATTAAAAGAAAAAGTAAAAAAAGCAAATCTGTATATAATGCACCGAAATAAAAATGATTACATCTTTAGTTAGATGTGTTATAAATGACATAATATGGGTGTACAAAACTTAGCCAATCATAAACAGAGCTCGCTCTGCTTTCTTTTCCCCATGAACTCTATGAGAAGGTAGCTCACACCGCCTGTTTGGGCCCTAAGCTGGACGAGCCCCTCTTTCCCCCCAAAAAATCACAGTACTAGATATTTCCCTTTAGCAGTAAATAACTTTTAGGGCGCCCTTCTATCGTGCCCTTCTTTCTCCACTCAAAATAGACCCACTACAGATGATTGGTAGATTCATATCTCCCGCCTGGGCTCAACCATTAAAGCTCTTTTCTGCCTTTTTTAATGTATTTTAAAACTGTCCCGCTTTTTCATTTGATTGGTCAATAATTTCCATAGGTTATAGGGGTCATTTGTCGCTCTTTTCCCGGGTTGGTTGGTTTCTGCCGCCAATGAGAAGAGCTTTCAGATTTTGAATTACTGTATTTCCCGGCATTTCTCTATATCGCAATTCCTGATGAAAGCGCGGTCTCGGCGACCCAAACGGTTGTTGGGGTTTGATTGAATTTATGTTTATAGAAGGTTTCAGCTCTTTTTCAGATTAAAATTTGACACCAATTAAAAACGATTTTTTTAATCATACTCCATGCCCCCACGGGCTGTGAGGAGCCCAGTTTCATTGGACCCGATCTGTCCATAGACTACAATGGGACAAAGTAGCTCACGCTCTGATTGGCGGGGATAACCCAAGCCCCCGCTAGCTCAACCAATCAGCTCTTTTCTGCCTTTTTACTATATCTTTAACTGTCCCGCCTTTGCATTTGATTGGTCAATACTTCTCCATAGCTTATAATGGGTCCCTGTCGCTCCTATTCTGATTGGTTGGTTTATGCCGACTAATGAGAAGCGCTTATAGAATTTGAATTACTGTATTTCCCGGCAATTTCGAATATCCCAATTCCCGATGTTGCGCCGCTCTCGTCGACAAACGCGTTGTTAGTGATTTTATTTCTGTATGTTTATAGGTTTGAGCTCTTTTACAGAGAAGGTTTTACACTTAATAAAAACGATTTATTTACTAATTTGGGCCCTTTTTCACGGCGCTGAGATTTCGGGGCCCCCGATCTGTCCATGACTACCAATGGGAGGAAAGTAACTCGCGCTCTGATTGGCTGGGATAGCTTAGCCCCCGCCAGTTCAAACCAATTAGCCCTTTTTTGCATTTTTACTGTATTTTGAACTGTTCCGCCTTTGAATTTGATTGGTAATACTTCTCCATTGGTTATAATGGGTCTCTGTCGCTCCTATTCTGATTGGCCGGGATAGCAAGCCCCGCTAGCTCAACCAATCAGCTCTTTTCTGGGATTTTTACTGTATTTTGAACTGTCCCGCCATTGAATTTGATTGGTCAATACTTCTCCTAGGTTATAATGGGTCCCTGTCGTCCTATTTCTGATTGGCCCGGGATTGCCAAAACCCCCGCTAGCTCAACCAATCAGCTCTTTTCTGCATTTTTACTGTATTTTGAACTATCCCGCCTTTGAATTTGATTGGTCAATACTTCTTCATAGGTTATAATGGGTCCCTGTCGCTCCTATTCTGATTGGCCGTGATAGCCAAGCCCCCACTAGCTCAACCAATCAGCTCTTTTCTGCATTTTTACTGTATTTTGAACTGTCCCGCCTTTGATTCTGATTGGTCATTAAATTTCCAAAAGGTTATAATGGGTCACTGTCGCTCCTATTCTGATTGGCTGGTTTTTGCCGACAATGAGAAGAGCTTACAGAATTTGAATTACTGTATTTCCGGCAATTTCCAAATATCCAAATTCCTGATGTTGCGCTGTTATTGATTTTTGGAAAGTGATTTTATATATGTATTTTTTTTAGTAGGTATGAGCTCTTTTTCTGATAATGTTATACACGTAATAAAAACGCTTTTTTGATTATAATGAATGCCCCCACGGACATTCTTTTAAAGATTTTTTTGCTCATTTCCAGCCGTTCTCGATTCGGAATACATGTTAGGCGCAGTCCATTCTGGCCTAAGTCCCCGCAAATGCGCCCCCCACACTGGCGAGGGCGGTGAACTTTTCACGCATGTTTTGAGAGCAAATGAGGCGCAGCTTTCACGTTCGAGCGCTCGAAAACTTGCGCTCCGACGTGGCGAGCTTCATACATGTTGCCCTAACTTCAAAAATGAAACTGAGAAAACAGGACTGAGGTAAGATGAATCGATGTAGTGAGACAACCCCTTTAACTTACCCTTAAAAATATAGACTGTTCATGTCATACTGATTGACCTGTATAACTACTTAATGTACTTGCCTATATACCTACTTGGCTACTTAATTTTATTTATTTTTTTGGGAGGGGGGATATATTCTTACCAACTCAGGTGATCTATATACCTACTCTCTACCTAGTAGGGGCTTGTATGGGAATGATGGGTGACTCCTCATCCCCCATAGCAGGTACCGGTTTTCCTATTATAGGAAAGCAGATTGCTGTGGGGATGGGGAGTCACTGTACTTTCCTATACAGGCCCCATTAGGTAAGGAGATATATAAACCTCCCACCACACACCAGTAGGCAGGTAGATATAAAGGTGCTGGAAAAGGGAGGATTATAAAATGTTCAGGTGATAAATTCTGCAGAGAGAAGTCGTGGCCAGCAGACGTCATCATAGAGGTCTGGGCCACGGTCTGGAAAGTAAACAACTGGCTTCAGAGGAGAAGAACACTTACTGGCTTCCCTAGGGGAAGCTCTGATAAGGTACCTGTCCAAATCTATATGAACAGTCAATAAATGAATAATGTCCTCATATGTACAGTTACATCATCATAGCTTACCCCAGGGAATCCAGTCAGTGTTCCTCTCCTATTAGTACTCCTATTAGGGATCCTGATCAAATTTAAAAAAGGGACCAAGTAATATGGTGCAAAATAGGAACTCTTAATGGGTGATGGAGGTGGGGGGCAGATGCTTCAGCTATATGGTGCCATAAAATTACTGATGGCAGCCTTGATGCTGGTAGTGACCCGACACACATTTTATGCGTCATGTGCCTACCGGCTGCACCAGGGATCCACATCCCAGTGTTTACCTATATATTTGTCTTTGTTCAGAGGTATATGTTGGGAAAGTATACTTCAGAAAGAAGGTGCAATACCGGCAATTAATGTTGCTGCCTATTTTAAATACCAGCACTGGCCTCCAGTAAGAAATACTGGTTGGATCAGTCATTTACCAGCTAGGCAGCAGTCCTAGATACAGGTTCTCTAGTATCTTAAATTTTATGCAGTAGTTCGGCCACATATTAAGTCATGAATGGCTTTATAATGTTTTTCTGCTCAAATAAAATAAAGGGGACCATAGTGGTGCTCTTCTCACAACCTCTAGGGCCCTCTACAGCCTTCTTTTGTCTTTCCATGGTTGTCCTCCTCTTACACCCACAGCACATAGAGTGCCTAATTTATGTATTAATATGCATCCTTTACATATGAATATATTATTATTATTACACTGTTTATTATATTTATAACTACTTTCCTCATTCCTCAGCGCTGCCTATAGGAAACTAAAGCACTAAATAAGAATGCCCAGTCTTTTGTAATCATGCCCTTTTAAAGGACTGCTTACATAGACTTCAGCACAGATGAGTGCATATAGTTCACACCTGTGCCTGCAGCATTTCCTCATAGGGAATATTTTTAACAATGAGGTACTTATTCAGAATTGGGAAATATAGCTGTTCCCTTGAGTGTTTGACATGAACAGATGCCAGAAGTGCAGTTTACCAGGGTGCCACTCTGTAATCACTTATGACACTTGGTGTAAGTATCTATTGACATTATTCATTCCAAAGTTGATTGTATAGAAGATAAAACAGAAATTGTATTTAAAAAAAAATAAAATAAATTCTTGTAAAACTCTAAATTTTCGGGTTTTTTGGAAGTTACTTAAAAATGGGGAGTTTAAGGGGGTCGTTCACATGGAAAGGGAAAAATACCGGTCGGTTTATCTGACGGTATTTTTTTCGGTTTTGGGTTTGCCGTCCCCGGGGTGAGAGAGAAAAGCCCCCCCCCTTTTTAAAATTTGACTTGAACAGATTCACCCGAAAAACGGACGGAAAGAATGTGCGGGAAAAAAAGTTTGTGGGGGGCCCCGCGGGCGGAAACACCGCCCCGACGGAAAAAACCCGTGGTGGGGATGCTGCAGGGTTTTCCCAAAAACGCCCCTTGTGCTATTTTCGGCCTTTTTTTTTCAGCGGTTTGCAAAACCGAAAGGGGGCTGAAAAACCGCCCGAAACTGTGCCGGGGGACATGCCCTAAGAGGTTATTCCTAATGTAAATGTCACGTCAAGGGTGTTGCAGGAGCCCTAACGGGAACCAGCCCCTGTCCCTGCCTATTGAGTGCTCCCCTAGGGGGCAGACGGCAATGGGGGACGTCCTGCACTGCTAAAGTTTTGGGGCCCGTTCAGAAGGAAAAATAGTCAAACAGTCCGGTAATATCAAAATGGGAAACCCCAAAAACCACAAATCCCCGGGGAAATAACGTAAAAAACCCGAGGTAAAAACCAAAGGAAGCAAAGCAAAAATAGGGAACAAGCCGAGGTCAGGTATATGGTTGAAAACAACAACACAAGAACAAGAAACAAAAGGTCCCGGAATTTTCACCCCACAGTGTTTCAGGGAGTTTAAATGGGTTCCGGTACGCCCCTGCAGTGTTGGGGGGCCTCCGGGCCCTCCCTTTACTGGTGACTGCCCCTGTCAGGAGTGGCTGGGGTCTGTCATCACAGAGCTGTCAGCAGCAAGTGTTAAGGGGGGGGAGCGAATCAGCGTTCCCCGCCTGTCTGCGTTGAGCCCCAGCTTCCCCTGCAGATACCCCTTCGAGTTAGGCAGCTATTCTAATGGGGATTCTGGAGAAGCTGCTGGAGCTTACAAATGTAGTGCATGGCTCAGTCATAATCAATAGTTTTCTAAAATAAATGTTTTTTCGGGAATTTCTGAAGCTGCTATTTCATGATAAATTATACACCCAAGTTCCCTGTACTGTCCTCTGCAGCAACCAGTTCACAGCCCTTAAATTCCCCGGTAGTTGCAACACCACCACCATTGTAATCCCCAGAGAGCTCTAGTCCCTGGCCATTTAAAATGCTAATATGCGCTGCTCCTTCCTCACCCAACAGTGACTGCACATTCATGTATATTTTACAGGTCAACCAGCTGTGGCTATAGAAGACTATAAGTCCCCTGCTGTGAAGACTAGATCCCTCTAAAGGGGTTGAAGAGTGAGGATCTGAGGAATCTTTAGATTCCCCACCTTTGCATAAACATTCACCAGGCCCATAGGCAACCTAGTTTCCCTGAACCTCAGCGGGGTCATGGAAGCTTTGAGCTCATAGAGCGGCACCCTCAAACTGCCCCTTTCCCAGTGTTGGGAAACTACAACCCCCATCATTCCATGTTATAGTTATATAAATGCATGTGGGAGTTGCGTTTCCCAAGCTGGGGGTTTGCAGTTTTGGGATGCCGTCATAAAGGGAGTGCTGTTGGGGATTCCCTTCGGTTTTTTTTATAACATAATGACATGGGTTGTCCTAATGGAACAACTCTATTTAATGTATCTTCTGCCTCTGGACCAAAAGTCTTTTAAAGCATGTTAAGTATTGCCAATCAAAGCTATGACATAGTTTATTAGGTTAGTTGCTAATAGTACCATGTTACTTGAGAGCAGCCTTGAAAAACATAAAAACAAGACCGAATGTCAGAATGCCAGAATTTTTTCATGCATTGCATCTATTTAGGCAATGGAGTCACAGTTTGTATATCAATAAAAGGTTGTATAATTTCACATGCCGTATAAACAATAAAAGCCTTGCCACTATAATTGTGTAATAATTGAAGTTGCGAAAAATTCCGTTTGCAAGTTGCCAAAAATGTCAGCAATAAAAAAGGATTATTGATTATTAATCTTGAGAAACAGTCTAATGTTTCCATAGGTCACGTTTTTTTGAGGGGGAGGGGAAATGGTTTGTTATAAATGTTCATCTACAGTGGATACGGAAAGTATTCAGACCCCTTTAAATTTGTCACTCTGTTTCATTGCAGCCATTTGGTAAGGTCAAAAAAGTTCTTTTTTTTTGCTCATTAATGTACATTCTGCACCCCCCGCCCCCTTTTGAAAGAAAAAAAAGTAGATATTTTAACAAGAAAAAATGAAAAATCTATGGTCTTAAGTATTAACCCCTTTTCTGTGATATCATTTTAATCACATGCTGTCCATTTCCTTCTGATCCTGCTTGAGTAATTCTATCCCTTTATTTGGGTCCAGCTGTGCTTAATTAAATGATTTATTTGGTTAGGAAAGGCACAACCGTTATATAAGACCACAGCTCACAGTGCATGTAGAGCCAAAAGGATTTTGAGGTTAAAAAAACTGCCCAAGGAGTAAAAGAAAAAGTTGTGGAAGAACAGTTTGGCCAAGGTTTCAAATAATTTCTGCGCACTAAGGTTCCCAAAAGCAAGTGGCCTCCATAATCCCAAAATAGGAGGAAAGTTTGGGGTGACCCAAAACTTTCCTCGACCCGGCCCCTCCAGCCAAAAGCAATATGGGGAAAAGCCTTTGGGGATAGAGGTAAGGGAAAAAGCCCAAAAAATCCCTTGGCTGAGCTCCAGGATCGTAGGGAGATGGGGGGAAAGTTCCACAAAGGGAACTATCCCTGCGCCCTCCCAGTCGGGCTTTATGGCAGGTGTGCTGTGGAAGCCCCTTTCCCCTCCTTGCAGGGTGCAAGCATCTGAAAGTGCATACAGTTTGCAAAAAAACCTGAAGCCCCCGATATGGAATAAGATGCTTGGTTTGATGAGGAGGATTGAAATTTTTGGTGTTTAAATTTCAAGCCTGTGGAGAAAACCGGCCCTGTCATCCCTTTCCAAAAACAATCCAAAAAGTGACATGGTGGTGGCAGCATATGTATGGGGGGTTTTTGCTGCGGGACAGGACGAGGGTTGAAACTGAAGGAAAGATGATGCAGCCCAAGTACAGAAATTTTTCCTGGATGAAAACCTTTCGACGCTCTGGACTCAGACTGGGCCAAAAGGTTCTTCTTAAACAAGCAATGACCCTAAGCACACGCTAAAAAAAACCAAAACAGTGGGCTTAAAAACAAACTTGTGACCATTTTTTGACTGCCCCCGCCAGAGCTGACTTAAAATCAATTAAACATCTTGGGAGCTTGAAAAAGGCCGTCCACCAACATTCACCATCCAACGTGAGGGAACTGGAGAGGATTTGCAAGGAAAAAAATATTTACAAAAATGTGAAGAGCGTACTCACTTTTGTGAGATACTGTATTTGTTTGACTGAGACCAATGTTTTTTCACTGAAAAAGTGGAATGGGAGTGGAAGCTGTGAACTCTTAAAAACAGAGGTAAGACCAGACTTTCAGCTAGATAGATGTCAGATGGTTGCTTTTGAGGTCTTGGAACATTTGTTTGGTGCGTAAAAATTACCCCAAAAATTTTTTATTTTTTTCATTTTTAAAATGTCTTGTCCCAAATTTGATTTTTAAAGGGTTTTACTGAGGCCAAAGAAGGTTAGACTGACATCATCTATGAGTTTTTTTTAAAAAACAACAGGTAAAATTTTTGAAAAGGACCCTTTTTTGCTTTGGGTAGGAACTTTGGTCTGCACCTCAGCAGAAAATACCTCAGAAGAACTTTGTCCTGAAGGAAAAAAAATGTTTTTGGGGAGTAAAAAAAAATGGCCTGGGAATTTTCCCCAACACTTTGCGAGGTGAAGGCAGATGAAAGGTACCTTCCAGAACAAAAAAAATCTGGAGGGGAAGCAAATTTATTGTGAATTCAGAAGCCAAATCTGTTATAAATTAATCTTTTGTAAGATCTCCCGCCCCCTGCCTTTTAAAAGCCCAGAGGGAAAAAGGTTCTAAGTATTTCCCTTTTGGAAGATACCCGCTTCCCTAAAAATTTAAACTATTTTGGTTTGGTCAAAAATGGGCGAGGCCTCGTAATGACTCAAATTTCATTACTGGGTCCCTTCCGATAAACTGTGGGACCTAAGGAACTCGCAATCCAACTTAGACTTTTTCAAATCCCGGGGAAAGAATAAAAAATTTCTCAAAGGGTGTAGTCTGGAAACTGGGTTAGGTTAGGGAATTAAAAAGGGCAAGGGTTCCCCCCTGTTTGGAAGAAAAAATTTTTTAGGCTGTCTTTGAACCAAATTTTTTTCTTTGGGATATCTCAAAATCCAAAAAATTCGTTTTGGTTCCACCAAAACCCCTTTGCCAAAAGCCAGGTCCCCAATGTTGCAAAACAAAAAGATGCTCCGGGAAAAACCCCGGTTGTTGACGGGGGTTTTCCCGTATATCCCGGTCAATCTCTCAATTTAGAGAAACCCTGTTTGTTTGGGGCCCCCAAAGTTACACGCCAAAGAGGGGGGGATTAAAATTTTTTGAACCTGGACAAGGGCTCTCGGGTATGGCCCAAAAGGGGGAGGGTAATAGGCCCAAATAAAAATGCCATGGAATTTTCATGGCCCGTACTAGTGGGGTTTTTTTTCTTATTTAAAGGGAAAAGAAGACCCAGTACTTTGGGATTGGGCACCATTGATCCCCTCCCCGAAATCCTGATTTTAAATAATTTTGACAGAAGACCTCCGGATTTTTAAAGGGCCATTTGTTTTGAAACTAAAACTCTGCTTTTGATTTTTGGCCAGGATGTTCAGGCTCCCTGGAATGTAGACAGTGGTCAAATTAGACAGATATTTCTCCACCAAAAACGGATCAGAAGAACGTCTTCCATCAGGGGAAAATTTACTTGTTCTGTTATTTGTTTTAAAATAGGCTTTTAGGTCATTTTGTCTGTGCAGATTCTACTGTCTATCTTTCAACAGGGGAAGCAATGTTGTAGGCCCATCCTGACCATTCTAGACTCCCTCATTCTAGACTCACTGCAGGGGTCTTATGTAAGACAAACCCCCCAAACTGCTGCTATGGCTGCTGAAAAATTTTTTCCCCGCATGGTCACTTTCTCAAGGTCGTTTCCCCGAAAGGGTTGTAGATATATGTCCATTAGCAATTTGAGGAGGGAAAAAAAAAGAAATCAGGCTTTTTTTGATCCCAAACAGGGAAAAAACCCAAAGGGCTTTACCCCGGCTAGGTTTTCAAGAATTATTGGACTTCTCCCAATTTATTAGCCAACCCAGTTCTTCAAGGCACTTCACTATTGTCTGTAGGTCCTAAGGTACAGGTTCTTTTTTCTAGCTAAAGGGAAAACCCAAACATCCCCATATGTTTTTAAAAAGGGAAAAATTTTTTCCCTTTGAAATCTCAGCTTTAGCAAAATACTTTTGAATTTAAAGCAAGCCGGGGTGTTGCCCAAAGGGGGCAAGAATAACTTGAAGGTGCCTCACCACACCTTTTGACGTAATTGGCAATCCTCAGATACTTTATCTGATGACAAAATATGTATCCTTTGGATCTAAAGAGTCCATAATATCTCCATGAAATATTGTATATTATTTTTAATTGTGAATCGGTTTAGAAAACACATATCTATGATAATGCAACCAATCCAATGTAAGGTTTTAGGATCATTAAACCTTGGAGTATACCCTTAACTGTATCCGAGAGAGGGGTGCTGGCTTGAGAAATTATTTTGGACATGTTTGGAAGACAAAAGGTTACTATATAGTGTATATCTGAAATACAGTAACCGTGCTTTCTTAAATCTAGGACATCTTCCTGAATTAGTGTCTTTCATGCAGTAAGAAGCTCTGCAGGTGTCCTCCCCATCAACAACTTCTGGTGTCAGGAATCAGGCCTCTTATCTCCTGGGCTATGGGAGCTTCTAGACCTCCTTGAAGGTCCCTGGCTAGCCACTTCTGCTGTAGGGAAGGTTCTTAGTCAGGCAGAGCCTGACTTTTTCTCTCTATATTCTTTGAGAATGAAGTGCGGTACTCATCCAATACGCTCAAGTCTATGCTGATATAAAGCTCATAGACGGCCTTGCATGACTTGGACTTCTGCTAGGAGGTCTTGGAAAAAAGCATGTCTTCTCACTTAATTCATCCAAATAACCACATCTCCAATAAATGGAGGATAGCAGACGGTCTTAAGGAGCGCAGCCTATACAGACAGTATATAAAAATCCATCAGGCAATGGTTTGTGCCAAAGTACTTGGCCACCTTATGCACAACAGCAGGCAGGATGTTACCGTTAAGGAAAGCTACTCCGTGGCCACAGGCAAGTGTTATATCTGGGAAGCACATATACACAATGTGGTAGGTACTATATATGACGTATATACATGTAGTTACAGTAAATGAACACAAGGTGTCAAACTACTAAACAGACAGGTACATAGTTCACGATGGCAGCACCAACACAGGTGCAGCATGCATGCAGTTAGGAGCACATGGCAAACAAACGGAGAACAAAATCAGCAGCAACCTGCTTAGCTCTGAACTTGAACATAGCAACAAGAAAAACACAGTGACATTGATGTGCATGGCAAAACTGGTTCCTGGAGTAAAATACAGAGATGAATCAAACACAGTGGACACAGTGTGCAGCAGGTTAAATATAAATAAAAAGGAAGGAATTTATATTCTTCACCATAACATAAGGTAAATCGCTGCATGTCTATATATAGAAAGATACTTTTCTTAAGCAGATAGTCTGAAACCACTTGTGGAGGACAGAAAATAAGGGGAAGATTTTGGGGATACAGGGTAGTATATTCATTAAAAATTCCATCTGTCCTGTCAGTCTGCAGGGTGGAGAAATCCATATCATTGTGCTGTTGAGAAGGACATAAGAAAAAATGCAGTTTTTAAGATATTCTGCCAAAGAAGGCCATAAAAAGTGTGCTGTTTTGTTTTTTCCAACAAATTCTGCTTCCAGATATTAGCTGAAGGTTAACATTAAAATATAAATTGCACTTCAAAAAATAATATTTGTTTTTCTTTTTATGCGTTTTTTTGTTCTTTAGAGACCGCTTTAAAATACAGCATGCTACAGATATGGATTTATTTTATTTTACAATTTTTTAATTTCCACATTCACAAAACCATTTTCACTGATGGCCACATCAGCATTATGGTTGTCCTTAAAGGGTGATTGGAGGGCCTTAAAAGGGGGTTAGATTGCCTGGTTAAGGCTTTTAGAGCTGTGCCATTGCCTATGAGTTGATGAACAATGCAGTACAGGTGGACACCAAAGCTCCAAATCCAAAATGGCATCCACCCCTGCTTTTGTCAAGCTTTGGCTGTGTCCTCAAGGAGAAGTAGAGCGCTGGTTCTTCTGCATCTAGACCTTGTCCATCTCTGCTTGCTTTGTTTAAACTTTCACAGGCCACACAAAATGATGTGGTGGTCCGGGTTTGGCCTGCGAGTCTTGAGTTTTACTCATGTAACACTGACCATTAAAGGAGTTGTCTCATTACGAGCTTTCAGCCTGTCAGTGTCCCTGGTAAGTTGAACTGAGAGGGGGTGCTTCTTGGTCTGTCTGTTACTGCTCCACTCTCCCCCTACCATCAAGCACACAGTGCAGCTAGACTTTTACAAGGGGGGGGGGGGGGTTGGGGGTTTGCTCTCAGATTTCCCCCGTGGGGCCCTGCCTAGGTCTTTTTCAGGGAGGGCTGATCTAGGATGTAGAGAGGAATAAAAGCTGTGTCTAATAGAGCAGAGGGGATGCTGTGTTCCTAAACCCCCCTGCTTAGCTTACAATCTCCAATCCCCAGCAACAAAAAAGGGGCAGTGTTCCTATATCAGGATGTGCCCCTAATCAGGAGACAAAAAATATCAATGCCCCCTGTTCTGTATAGTATTAGTATAGCACAGTTCAAAGACATTCAGATTTAGTAACAGACAGGGTACTCTGTACATCTATTGTGTAAGAGCAGGAGGAAGCGGGGACACAAAAGGTTTTATCCAGGCGTTGGACACAGACTCCAGAGCCCTCCTCCCCCTCCTCCTCCTCCCTCCACACAGAAGCTTTCTGTGGGGGGGGCCCTTCTGCTTCCCCCCCTGTCTTCAAAGGTGATGAGTCATTCCCCTGACACCCGTAAGATAAGGATAAAACAGTCGGTCTATAGAATTTTGAGAACGGGTGATAATATAACGGGGTAGCCAAAATAGTAAACATTTGTAATGAACAAAATTTTGCAAAGCTGCTTTTTTTTAAAAGATTTTTAAAATTAAAACCCAATTTGTAGCGAGACAACCCCTTTAAGCCTAAACAATAGGCTGACAATTCCTGTTCTGTAGAACTCACTGCTCAGGAGTCACCTCATTATTCTCAAAGAAAGGATTGCAATTTTAGGTAACACCTCTATAATAAAGGACAATAAATGACAGTCACAGCACACTTCCTTCCCTTCCCTGTTAAATAACCACTGCAAAAGTCACATAACATGCCCACAACTTTCTCCTAGAAGTCAAAAGGTCATTTTCTAATTGAGGTTTCTTATGCTTAAGTGACTGCAGTAAAGCAAATCCCTGAACTGCTGTTAACAAGGCAAAACAGCACCTTACACACGATGGTCTCGCCCATAATTATGTACAGGAAATCGAATAATAAAATTACGATTATAAAATAAAAGCTTATAATAAAAATCTATGTTATTGTATCTAGCATTAGTAAAAAATAAAGTCGATACCTCCCATGGAAGAAAGTTTTACCCATTTGTAGTTCAAAAATCATAATAGTCCCTCTATAATTGCACAGCAAGTATGCTACAAAGACAATGATCCAGCTGTGCAGAGACCAAGAAACCAAACTGTGATGTTGAAGTATAATGAAAATCATAGCAGATGTGGACTGTGTCAACTGATGCTGCAAATAGCATGGCAAAGTGGGCAATCATTCCAGGGCCTTTACCACTTGGGAGTCATTTTATTCAATCACTTTTATATTTCTTAGATGGCACTGTATTGTAGGCACTCTATAGCAGCATGGTGTGAAAACTCTTTATTGCAGTTATTTGGCACTATACATTATTTAGACACTTTGGGCGACATGTATGTACGGGGCTGCGCCAGAAGTCCAGCATCTTTTGAGCCCGAAAACTAGCACAGCCCCAATATGAGAAATTTAAGACCTGCTCTAGTAGAACCCCCCAAACTGTCAAAGAACACTCCTGAAATGCCTACTTTTAGCTGGAGTTTGCGACCCCTACTTGCGAGCTGGTTTGGAGGCAACTTCTGAAAGAATTTGGAGGATTTGCAAACAGGCTCAGGGACCACCAAGTACCATGGTCAGACCTTTCATTATAATTTTAAATTTATTTTCCCTGTTTCTACACATGTAACTGGATAAAAGTCCGCCCAGCCTCACACAGTCACATCTTCTTTGCTAACTATATTTATTGCTATATGATATCATTAATATTATCAGTTTCTAGATAAATTCATATGCTATAATGGGGATTATGATAAAGCTAAGATTAGCCGGCTGTGACCTATGTACAGTACAGTGAGGTGAACAAGTGTGGAAAGTTAAAGGCACTATCACCTTACTTCTGACAACAGTTTATCTCTTAGAGAAACAAACAGTTGTGTAAGATAACATTAAATATGTGGTTCTTTCTCCCCAATATCTCCCATCAGCTGCTGCCTTCCCATGCTGTTAAACCCCTTAGACACTGCGGCAAACATGGCCACAGAGTCCAAATGAATGAGAAACGGTGCAGGGCCACCGCGGCGAGATAGTGAGGCCCAGAGTGCTTAACATGGCAACTGGACGCCTCGTGAAGGCTTCCATCGCCACTGTGTTTTTTGTTTCACTACTTCCTGCCTTAGGCAGGAAGTAGTGAAACCGCTTATCGGTACACCCTAATGCATTGTTTATACCACAGGTGTCAAACACAAGGCCCGCGGGCCACAACCGGCCCGCGGCCTTGTGTTTTGCGGCCCGCGATCTCCCTGACTCCGCACAGCTGTTCTACACACAGCCGTGCAGAGAGTCAGTCAGTCAGTACAGGGAGAAGGCAGGAGGGATCGTTTCCCTCCCACCTTCTCCTTTGTATGTAGAACGCTCGGTGAGCGCTGTACATAGGGAGTGACGTGCCGCTTTGCTCACGCCCCCTGTGACGCTGGGTCCTCCTCGCCGGCAGCCTCTGCCGCCGAGGAGAATCTCTGGGAGCTGCGTGCGGCAGTAAGCGTCGTGACGTCACGCCGCTTACACCATACACAGCTCCCAAACCGGACGGACCGCGCTGCACGGACACGAGAAAAGTAGCTGTTTTTTATTTTATAATCATTAGGGGCATCTGCCTGGCTACTGAGGGGGCTATGGGGCATCTGCCTGGCTACTGAGGGGCTACTGGGGATTCTGCCTGGCTACTGAGGGGGCTACTGGGGCATCTGACTGGCTACTGAGGGCTACTGTGGCACTGCCTGGCTACTGGGCATCTGCCTGGCTTACTGAGGGGCTACTGGGCATCTGCCTGGCTACTGAGGGGCTACTGGGGCATCTCCTGGCTACTGGGGACCATGGGCATCTGTGTGGCTACTGGGACCATGGGGCATCTGCCTGGCTACTGAGGCATCTGCCTGGCTACTGTGGACCATGGGGCATCTGTGTTGCTACTGGGGACCCTGGGGCATCTGCTTGGCTTCTGGGGCCCATGGGGCATCTGACGCATGACTACTGGGGACCATGGGGCATCTGTCTGGCTACTGGGGACCATGGGGCATCTGTGTGGCTACTGGGGCATCTGCTGGCTACTGGGACTATGGGGCAATCTCCTGGCTAATGGGGACATGGGGCATCTACATGGTACTGGGGACTATGGGCATCTTTCATGGCTACTGGGGGACTATGGGCATCTCATGGCTACTGGGGGACTATGGGGCATCTGCTGGCTACTGGGGACTATGGGGCATCTGCTTGCTACTGGGGGATTTTGGGGCATCTTAGGCTCCCTGGCGGACTATATTGGCATCTACATGGCTACGGGGGACAAAGGGGATTCCCGGGGCTACCGGGAGGTTATGGGGGCATTCCCTTTTCTATATGGGGCATATTACCTGGCTGAAAGGGGGCATATTATATCGGGCTCAGGGGAAAAAAATACCTTCCCCCCACAGGGGAGATAAAAAGTCATTAGGGGGGCTTTATAGCCATTATCTACCTAAATAGTTCAAAAATTTATGTCGGCCCTTTTAAGGACCCGTAGGCATCGGCCCCCGGTTTAAAACGAGTTTGCACCCCGGGTTTTAAATGTTTAGGCGTAAAATGATTGCCCTCTTAGTTAAAGCACCTAGGGGTTTTTTTAATTTAAAAGAAAAAAAAAAAGTTTAAAAATGGCCAAAAAAATGCCATTTTACATTTTATTATTTATTATTTTAAATAAAATAATAAAAAAGTTACATATATCTGGTATTGCCGCTTCCGAAAAAGTCAGATCTATTAAAATACAAATTTATCCTTAAATCTAAACACCATAGTAAAAAAAACCAACAGCAAATTGCATTTTTTGGCATTTCACACCCCCTAAAAATTAAAAAAAAAATAAACTTCATCCCCAAAAAAATGCGCCTCACCGGGTCCAAGTTTAGTACAAAAAAGGGGTTATTGGTCCAGAAAATCCGCCGCCGGCCGCACAAGTTTTCAAATATAAAAATTTTGGTTTTTTTTATGGTACAAAACATAATGGAAACCTACATTTTGGGTAAACTAAGGTATACCAAAACCCAGTGGTTTGTGTCTCTGTACATATTTTCTGCCAAAATGCCTCCTCATTTTATGGATGTCTGATGTGATTTTATCCTTACCGATTTTCCCTCCCCTTTTTTTTGATGTGTTGCCGGTTTTTTTCAACCGCAGAATACAGAGAATGCATCATTCTCATATGCATCATGGGGGAGTGAAGCCCAAAAAAAAAAAAACCCGCAAAAATTGACCCACTTAGAAATTTTTTGGGGTTTTTCCCCGTAATTTTACATATGGGAATGACACCTTTGGGGGACATATTGCCCGAAAAAAAAAAAGCCCTCATATGTCTATGTAGGTGGAAAAATAAATAAGTTGGAAGGCGAGGAAGAAAAAATGAATGTGTCAACCAAAAAAACGCAAGGTCCTAAAGGGGTTAAAAGAGTTGTCTCACTACATTGACTCATCTTAACTCAGTCCTGTTTTCTTGGTTTCACTTTAAATTCAGGGGGTGTGTTTACGGGTTCACAGCTGCAGTAGAAGCCAGGGCTGTCTATGCGACCAGCATCTGTATTCTATCAGGGGGTCAAGCAGGTCTGTAGCTATACACTTGAGGGGCTATGCAGCCCTGCAAAAGGGGGGAAACCAGAATAGGGGCAAAACGTTAATGGAAGTATTGCAAAGTAAATTTTTTTGCAAGATCTTTAAATAAAAACAATCCTTGAGTGAGACAACCCCCTTTTTTGCGGGGAAAAGGGGCTTGTTTTAAAGAAGGGGAAAAAAATTTTTTTAAAAATCATATGCATTTTTCTGCAAATTGCTGTGGTTTTAAAATGTTTTTGGCCATGTTTTTTTTTTCCATTTAAAACACTTAAAAAATGTGTTTGACCTGTAAAGCCAACAACCAAAAGACAACATTGCAAAACCAAAAACACACATGGCCCAAAAGTTTTTAGAATGACACAAAATTTATTTTTACATGATCTGTTGCCCTTGGTTTTTTTGTGTTTTTCAATGTTTTTATCACTCAGAAAAACAAGGCAATCATAATATGATTAAAAAAAGCTTTATTGACAGTTAAATGAGTTAATGCAGCAAGTCAATATTTGCAGTGTTGACCCTTTTTCCCAGGACCTCTGCAATTCTCCCTGGCATGCTCTCAATCAACTTCTGGCCCAAATCCTGACTGATAGCAGTCCATTCTTGCACAATCAATGCTTGCTTTTTGGTCACAATTTGTTGGTGTTTTGTTTTCCACCCGTCTCTTGATGATTGACCACAAGTTCTCAAGGGGATAAGATCTGGGAGTTTCCAGGCCATGGACCCAAAATCTCTATGTTTTGTTCCCTGAGCCATTTAGTTATCACCTTTGCTTATGGCAAGGTGCTCCATCATGCGGAAAAGGCATTGTTATCCCCAAAAATTGCTCTTGGACGGTTGGGAAAAGTTGCTCTGGAGGACATTCTGGTACCATTCTTTATTCATGGATGTGTTTTTAGGCAAGATTGAAAGAGAGCCAATTCCCTTGGCTGAGAAGCAACCCCACACATGAATGGTTTCTGGTGCTTTTACAGTTGGCATGAGACAAGACTGGTGGTATCCTCACCTTTGTCTTCTCCGAACAAGCTGTTTTTCCAGATGTTCCAAACATTCGGAAAGGGGATTCATCAGAGAAAATGACTTTACCCCAGTCCTCAGCAGTCCACTCCCTGTACCTTGGCAGAATATCAGTCTGTCCCTGATGTTTTTTTCTGGAGAGAATTGGCTTCTTTGCTGCCCTCCTTGACACCGGCCTTGCTCCATGATCTCCGCCTCACAGTGCGTGCAGATGCACTCACACCTCCTGCTGCCATTCCTGAGCAAGCTCTGCACTGCTGGTAGCCCCCATAACGAAGCTTTAAACACTTTTAAGAGACGGTCCTGGCGCTTGCTGGTCTTTCTTGGGCGCCTGGGGCCTTTTTGGGAACAAAGGAACCTCTCTCCTTGAATTCCTTTATGATGCGATAGATTGTTGACTGAGGTGCAATCTTTCTAGCTGCGATACCTTCCCTTTTGGGCCATTTTGTCCCGGGGCAATGATAAATGAAACGTTTTTTTTAGAGAAAACCATGTTCCAAGAAGAGAAAAAATGATGCAAAGCACCAGCCCCCTTTTTAAAAGGGGTCCAGTGGTGGGGATTTTTACAAAAATCATGACAATTAAATCTCCAGCCTGTCCCTTCAACCCAAAACCCCTGTGTTAAGGGGAGCAATCAGGGGAAACATGTTAGCTGGTTTTTTAAGGGCAGGCCTGCAATGAAGTTTGAAATGTTTTTTGGGGGAAAAAATTTTCATTTTCGGGGAAAACTATTGATTTTGGCAATTAATTGTTTGTTAAGCTGATCACTTTTAAATTAACTAGTGTTGAGTGTTTATTTTTGGGCCACCCGACATCGTTCGAATTGGGTCCGATATTTCCGACCATCATCGAAAAGAAATTCAAAGGCCAAATAAATTAAATTATGACCAAATGACCATTAAAGTCTATGGGAGAGCAACAACACTCATTCTTACAACCCCAAAAAGGGCTGGAGAAGCTGGTATTTAAAATCCCCAACAGTCAAAAGGGTACGTGTAAAATCTTAGGCAACACACTAGGTTTTTAAAAGCCACAGAAAAAAAAAACACACACCAAATTTACTATCCCTGTCTTGCACCACAGCCTTAGCCTTAAAACCGCATGCCCCCCAAAATTTAAAAAATACCAGAAGGCAGTAGATTTTTAACCCTCCCTTTTTCTTGAACTGGACAAAAGAATAACCCTGTCCTGGAACCAGATAACCCCAAAACCCGCATACCCCCAGAAATTTTAAAAGGGGCCGGAAAAAAAGTTTTTTGAACCAAACCCTTTTTTGTTTTTCCCGGAACATTTTACTAAAACCTGCCTGGGCCCCCACATGAGCCCCCAAAACCCCGCAAGACCCCCAGAATTAAAAATTTCCGGAAAAAGGGAGTCTTTTTTAACCACCAATTTTTTTTTTCACGGACATTGAAATAAAACCTTCCTGGGGCCCCAAACATGAGCCCCCAAAACCTGCATTTACCCCAATTTAAAAAGTGCCGAAAAAGGGGTCTTTCAACCACCATTTTTAGTTTGAACCCGGAAAATTGACTATACCTGTTCTGTACCACAGTAAAGACCAAAAAAAACCTGTCCCGGGCCCCAAAATTTAAAAAATGCAAAAAAAAAGGAGTCCCTTTTTAAAACCATTTTAGTTTAACTGGACATTAAAATAAAACCCGTCCTGGGAACCCCGGGGGGGGGGAAAGACATTTAAAAACCTGTTACCCTTTAAATTAAAAAGTCCGGGAAAAAAGGGGTCTTTGAACCACCATTTTTGTTGAAATGGACATTGACTATAACCCGTCCTGGACCGCAGGGATGACCATTAAAAACCGGGCTGACCCCCAAAATTAAAAAGTGCCCCGGGGAAAAAAGTCCCTTTTAACAAAACCCTTTTTTTTACTGGACATCGACTATACCTGTCCCCGGGGGACAGCCCGGGGCCCCCAAACCCGCCCTGACCCCAATTAAAAAAATTTCCGGGGAAAAAGGTCTTTTAACCACAATTTTAGTTTTTCCCGCATATACTGTCCCTGTCCCTGGGGAGCCCCTGAAAGGGAAATTTGTCCCCGTACTTTTTTCCCCTGGGCCGTGCTCCAAAACCCAAAGTCCTCTGAAAAACCTACATTTTGGTCAAGTTTTCCTGTACCCCCCCTTGTAAAATTTTAAGGAAGGGAATTTTTTTTTCCAGCTACTTTGGGACATGCAAAAATTTTTGTAGTTTAATTCTAGAAAAAACATTTTAAAAATAGGAAGGAATCCCCCGGGTTCTTTGGTTTTTCTTTTTTAATGAAATTTAAAAGGGTTGTCTCAATACAGGGGTTAAAGCTATGGGTTTAAAAATCTTTCAAAAAACAAGTCATTTTGCAATAAGTGGTCCATTAACAGTGTCCTAACCCAAATTTCCCGTTTCTGACACAAAACCCTCACCCTTTGGGCCCCTCTTGACAAATTGTGAAGGGAAAAAATGTCGTTTAAAAAACATTTTTTTATAATAGGGACCTGTAGTTAGGGTGCAGTCACAGCAAAAAGCCCCCAAAAATTCAAAGCATTTCCCTTTGGCACTTTGGACAATTGTGAAAACAAATGCTGTTTGAAACAACCCTTTTTTTTTTAAAGGAAACCCGTATTTTAGCTGCAAAGTCCACAGCAAAAAGCTCCCAAAAAATTTTAAACCCTGACCCAGCCACTTTTGGGCAATTTTGAAAACAAATTTTTTAGAAAAAAACTTTTTTTTATATAGGGCTTTTTAAAAAGCGCTTTTACAGCAAAATGCCCCCAAAAATTCAAACAGACCCCGAGCCACTTGGACAATTGTGAGAACAAATGCTGTTAGAAAAAAATTTTTTATAATAGGACCCCCAAAAGCTGCATGTCCAGCAAAATGCCCCAAAATTCAAAGCTGACCCTGACCACTTTGGACAATTGTGAAAAACAAATTCTGTTTGAAACAACTTTTTTTTTTAAAAGGACTGTATTACTGCATTCACACAAAATCCCCCAAAAAACAAACATGACCCTTGAGCCCCCTTGGGCAATTGTGAAAACAAATGTCGTAAAACAAATTTTTTTTATAAGGGCCTGTGTATAAACGCTGTCACAGCAAAAAGCCCCCAAAAATTCAAACTGACCCTGACCACTTTGACAATTTAAGAAAAAATTCTTTAGAAACAACATTTTTTTATAATAGGGCCTGTATTAGCTGCTGTCACACAAAAGCCCCAAAAATTCAAAGCAGACCCTTGAGCCAATTTGGGGGAAAAAGGGAAAACAAAAGTCTGTTAGAAACTAATTTTTTTTTATAAACCTTTATAGCGCATGTCACAGCAAAAAGCCCCCAAAAATTCAAACATGACCCCTTTAGCCACTTTGGACTTTGAGACAAATGTCGTTAGAAACAAAATTTTTTTATAATAGGACCCTTTTATAGCGCATGTCCAGCAAAATGCCCCCCAAAATTCAAACAGACCCTTGACCCCTTTTACAATTGAAAAACAAATGTCTGTTAAAACAAATTTTTTTTTTAATAGACCTGTAGTAAGCTGCATTCCAGAAAAAAGCCCCCAAAAATTTAAAGCATTCCCCTTGAGCCACTTTGGACAATTGTGAAGAACAAATGTCTGTTAGGAACAACATTTTTTTATAATAGGACCTGTATGACCTGCATGTCACAGCAAAATGCTCCCAAAAATTCAAAGCATGACCCTTGAGCCACTTTGGACAATTGTGAAGAACAAATGTCTGTTGGGAAACAACATTTTTTTATAATAGGACCTGTAGTATTGCTGCATTTCAAAGCAGCAAACCCCAAAATTATACAAATGACTTCTCAGCCACTGTTAAAAATTGTGAGGGAGAAATGCCACTTAGAAGCCACATTTCTTTTTCAAAGGACCATGATTATTGCTGTATCTCACAGCAACATGACCCCAAAAAATTATAAATATACTTCTCAGCCACTATTAAAAATTGTGAGGGAGAAATGCCACTTAAAAGCCACATTTCTTTTCCCAAAAGGGAAAACCATGATATGCTGTATCTCAGAAGCAACATGACCTCAAAACCATTGACAAATGCGAAAACTTCTAAAGATAAGTGAGTAAATGGAATACGGTGTTGTCATGAAACCTTGCTGCTTTACAGTCTCCTCACAGCAAAACCAGCAAAATGAACTTTTGGGGAAAAGAGAATAAAAATTGCAGTAAGAAATGATCATTTAAAAAAAAAGTTTCAAGGGACCATTTCTGTTTGAAGAGGATTGAAGTAACTGGCAACTAATGGGTGACCTGGGCAATTGGGCCACAACATCATCAGAGATCCATGCCTGATTCATCTTGATAAAAGTCAAACGACCCAAACATTATCTGTGGAAAGCCGGATGCGTTTGTCTGTAATGACTCCTCCAGCTGTGCTGAAGGTCCGCTCAGAATGATGCTGGCTGCTGGCGGGACAATACCTCTGTGGCGACGAGTTGGGGCCATTCGTTCCATTTTGGATACCCAGAAGTCTATGGGTCCGGAACACATACAAAAACATCGGTGTTGAGACGCAGATAGTCGTCACCATGATCTAAGCTGGTCTCCTCTGTGTTGGATGTGTGCCCTGCATTGCATGCGTTGGTGAGGTGGTAAATAAAAATTGCCAGAGGTCACCCATTTGGCTTCTGCCACCTTGCCTGCTGCTGCCGGCTACGGCTACTTGGCACTCTACTGCTGGTCACGTCGCTGATGTTGTTCCACCGTGACATTTGGGGAACGTGAAGCAGACGCAACAGATGTCTCCAGTTGATCAATCAGCAAGGGCTCCATTTCCTGCATTTTACTCTCTATTTGGGTGGTGGAAGGAAAGTGCTGAGTTTTGTTTTTTACCGGGGATCCAGGAGGTGGCCACCCAGTAAACTGTTGCTCATTTTTATGGCCTTAAAAGCGAGGATCAATTTGGAGGAAATGGAGCATCCAAGTACTCATGTGAGAGATGGAGCCCTTTATTTTCCAAGCCTCTGGTTCGAGGGGCACTACAAAATGATCTTACCTCATCTTCCTCCTCCGCCTCAAATTCGCGCCAACCTCTTTTCCCAAAGGGAGGACGTCGGTAACGTCGGTGTCTAGGAATACCTCTCCTCCTCGCTTCCCTGGCCGCTTCAACACAGCCCTGACTTGCCTGAGAGACACCCTAAGCTTGCGCCACCTTGCACAGCCCGGGCCCCCAACCACTGCCAATGAAGCCCGATAAAATCGTGAAACTGTCGGACCTTGTGGATTTGACGGAGAAAAGGGCTCCGGTCCGCATCTGTGCCCTCCCTCCTCCGTTGCGGGGGGACCTTTTGTTTCAGAGGTCCAATGATCTTCCAGAAAAGATCACCACAAAGCTCATGCTGACAAGGGCATGCCCACCCCTTTTTTTGGGGCTTTTTCAAAACTGGCAAAGGAGGGGGCAACTCTTTCACCTGCCTCCACTCTCGTGGCTCAACACCCCGAGTCCGCACCGCTGTTGTCGGGCCTGTGTCACTTCGAAACTGCGTAATGGCTTTGCGCTGCCCCCAAAAACGCTGGAGCATGTGGAGGGGGGAACCCAGCGTGTTGCCAACCAAAAAGGGAACTTTTTGACGGGGGGCCCCGAGCTGCGCTGCAACGCAGCCGGGCAGGACAAAGCAGGGCGAACGGCGAAGACAACTTAGACTTCCGGCCTTCCTCACAGGCAGCCCCGCCCCGGGGTAGCCTTTAAAATTTCTGGACGACAAGGTTCATGACATTCCGGGTAAGGAGTGCTCCACCTACCGACTAAGGGCGGGCCACAGTTTTTCGCCCTTTATCCCCACCCACCTTGCCGGGGCACAAGGTTCTTTCACCCCCACGCTCGGTCTCTTGCGGGAACCGTCCACACTCCTCCCTGGTGGGGAGGGTCCCCAAAGACTTTAATTAAAACACGGCCTGGTTTCTCGGGGCACGTACCCCACCAAGGACCTTGGGGGAAAAAACCCGCCCCAACCCTGCATTTTTGAAGAGCGTGCGCCGAGCCTGAGAGCCCCCGCACCCCCAGAGACATCCACCCAGCACACCCCGTGAGCGTGAGAGATATAGCGGCCTTTGGGCCCTGCTTTCTATCCATGTGTCGGTGGCAATGGCTTTTCTGGCCCAGATCAACAACCGCTTAAATTTTAGATGACACGTGACGGCCAGGCAGGGGACGCTTTTTCTGGCAAAGAAAAGCCTGATCGGGACTGGATTTGGGGGCAGGGGAAGGGCCCTGACGTGGCGAACCCATCTGGTCCCCCCAGACGGAAAACAAATTTTTCCAAGCCAAACCGGCAATGGGGCCCATTTGGCTTTTTGGGTTGGGGGTGGTTTAGGTTAAAATTTTTCTTTTGCTCCCAAACCTGGGAAACAAAAACGGGTGCAGACTGGCCCCCTGTACGCGTGTAGGTCATCAAACGGGGGGAGGGGAAAAGGGGAGGATGGGTCTCTGGTGGGGCTGGGGTAAATCGGGGGGAAAGGGGAGGGTGATCCTGATCATGACCTGAAAACATGGGCAGCAGAGGAAAGTTGGGGGTGGGGGAGGAGGAGGAGGGGGCGGGGGAAGAGGGGGTGACAGGGTTGGAGGCCCGGGGTCATCGGCCCTTTTTTGGGCCCAATGTTGCCTCCATTTCAACTCAGGGATTTGCTGCATTGACTAAATGTTGGGGGTGGTTAACCACCTAAGGTTTTTGCCTCTACTTATGCTTTCGGGAAAAACGGCTTGACATCGCTGGGTGAATCAGAGCTTGCTCAAAAAAAGGCCCAGGGTCGAGAGGGCCCCGGACCCTTTTTTTGGTGATAAGCGAGGAGCGGGGTTTTTGGCCCAAACCCTGGCTGGCGGAAAAACAATCATGGACTTCTGCAAACCACCCTCCCCTTTTTGGGGGCGGAACCCTACGAAACTCCCCCCAACGTCTTCCTCCTCGTCCAGTGATGAAGGGGCTCGCAAGCAAATTCTGCTAAAAAGACCACGGGATCCGCAATGTCTTTGATCATCATCATAAACACGGGTAAATTTTCGCGTCCTAAAAATTCTCAACCAGGAAAGCGGGCTACAAGAAAAGGGGGGACGCAAGGCTTTCCCGCCCCCCCAAAGGGGAAAATTTTTGCCGTTTGACCGTTTTCCTTTCCCCTCTGATGACAACAGTAACGGGGCCCTCAGAGCAAAAAAAACACCCCTTTTTTGGGCCCTTGATCTTTAACATCCTTTCCCTGCCCCCAAACCCCGCATTTTGCTCAAAGAGGTTTTTCAGAAAATGGTTTTATCCACAGTGGGGGGTTACACATTTTCCTTTTGGGGCTGCTTCATTTTTGGAGGATGCTAAAGTTGCTGATGACACTTTTGTGGCCGGGGACTGGGAGGACGAGGAGGTAAGACTGCTGGATGCAGGTTTTCTTTTTAAACCAAATGAAGGACAGATTGGCGACGCTGTTTGTTTTCTGAAATTCACAGGGCCCCACCCAGCGATGACAGGGCCCGACGGTCCTCCAAATGAGAACCCCGGGGGATGCGTGTTTTTTCGCCACACTTTAAAGGGGCACCTTCTCTCATACCTCTACCCCCCATGCCTACCCCCCCCCTTTGGGTCGCTTACCCCTGGAAATTTTGCTCATGTTCAGAAAAAATAAAAATTTTAGAAGGTATGAAGAGTTTTGGAAAAGTCTCTTTTTAAAAGACGGCAAATCACAGCTATTCTAAAATCCCCCAAATCAAAGCAAAATTGCTGGGTTCAAATTTAACTGCAAAATAATCTATCAACAAAGCTTGACTGACCAAAAGTGAAAAAAAAACCTGTTTGAATGTATACGGAATTAAAAGGGATTTTTGGGACCCACAATTCACCTTGGGGAATACAAAATTGCTGTGTTCAAATTAAAATGCAAAGAACTATCCAAAATGGCCTGCGCCAAAGTGAAAAAACACGTATCTTTAATGATTTGTAAAAAAAGGATTTTTTGGCCCTATCAATTCCCGTGGTACTACAAAATTGCTGTAATTTTAAATTTAACTGCAAAGTAGATCTTAAAAAAAAGCTGGCCTGCCCAAAGTAAAAAACAGTAACTGAAAAGTATTTGGATAATAAAAGGGATTTTTTGCACCTTTCAATTCACCTGTGGGGACTACAAAATTTTTTATTCACATTTAAGTGCAAGTGCCTCAAGAACAAAACGTATGCGCCAAATGGAAAAATCAATACTGAAATTATTCGGATAATAAAAGAAATTTTTTGCACCTATCAATTCACCTGAAGGACTAAAAAATTGCTGTATTTACATTTAAGTGCAAGGCCTCAATAACCAAAACTGAGTTACCCAAATTTAAAAAACACGTTCTGAATGTTTTTGGATAAAAAAAGGTATTTTTTTTGGGCACCAAATTCACTTTTTGGTAAAACACAATTTCTGGGTTAAATTTAACTGCAAGGGGGCTCTATCAACAAAACTGGACTGGGGAAAAATGCAAAAAACACGTATCTGTAAAAGATTCGGATAAAAAAAATATTTTGGCACCATCAATTCACCTGTGGACTACAAAAAAACTGTATTTAAAAATTTAACTCAAATAGATCTACAACAAAGCTGCCTGCGCCAAAATGAAAAAAAACTATCGAAATTATTTGGGTAATAAAGGTATTTTTGGACCTTCAAATTTCCCTTTGGGGACAAAAAATTGCTGTATTCATATTTAAGTCAAGATGCCTCAAAGAACAAGCTGTATGCGCCAAAGTAAAAAAAACCTATCTTAATGTATTCGGAAAAATAAAAGGTTTTTTTGGCACCTATCAATTCACCTGTGGTAACTAAAAAAAATTTCTGTATTTACTTTTAAAGGGAAGGTGCCTCAATGAACAAAGCTGTAGTGCGCAAAAGTGAAAAAACACTACCTAATGATTGGATAAAAAAGGGATTTTTTGGCACCTTTCAATTCACCTTGGTGACTAAAAAATTTCTGATTCACATTTAAGTGCAAGGTGCCTCAATGAAAAAAGCTGTAGTGCGCCAAAAAGGAAAAAACACGTATCTTAATGGATTCAGAAATAAAAGGGGATTTTTTGGCCCTTTTAATTCACCTGTGGTACTAAAAATTGCTGGATTCTAAATTTTAAATGCAAGGTGGCTCTATCATCAAAGCTGGGAAAGGGCAAAATTGAAAAAGAACCCTATCTAAATGTTACTGATTAGTGTTGACGATTGCTTGGGTATCGGAGATCGAATCGATAGTC
>JAODAL010040640.1:0-36701 GCA_025379985.1 Phyllomedusa bahiana
AGTCCTCTCGCCTGGGGGAAATTGGGCCCTCCCCCTTGGTTTCCCGTTTATTTCAGTTTTAAACCCCGTGCAAACCCGTTTTGGGGTGCTGCGCCCACCGCTTAACCTCTGCACTTCTGACCCAAACAGCAACCCAATTTACCTTTCCTGGGACCTTTGCTATCCACCTGCCCCCCCTGTGTTTTTTTACCTACCCCGGGCCCTTGGATTCCCCGGGAGTATAAAACCAGTAACGTTTACACAGTGGGAGTATTAAAGTGAAAATAAAACTTTAAGTTTTGATTTTAAATAGGGTGATATTTTTTTTGGATTTTTGAGGGGAAATTGTTTATTCCCCCAGAGGGGGTTTCCCGAGGGTTTTTTGGGACGAAGGGCCCCAAGGGTCAAATTTTAATGGTGCGTGAAACAGACCAGGGAAATTTAATTCCGATGTCAAAAGGGGGAAAGTTGTGGTTAGTAAAATTTAATTTCAATTATGAAAAAGTCTATAAAGGAATTGGACCCTGTTTAAGGGGAAGGGAAAAAAAGGTTAGTCCCCCTTTCTGTGGTATGCCAAAGGAAAAAACGGGGGAGAATTTTTTAACTTTTAAGCTTTCCCTCTTAAGAAAGATAAAGTTTTAGGGGTAAATTTTCCTCTCGACAAAAGCGGGGTTATTTTCCAAATTTTTTTTCCATAAATTTTTCTAAAACACCAAAAACAATAAGTCCCCTTTTTCTAAATTTTTTTTTTTTTTAACGGTTTTTTTTTTTTTTTTTTAAGCCTTTTTGGGAGGTTGGGGGGCTTTTTCCCGGAAAAAAATGGAAAATTTTGTTTATTTTTATTAGGGAAAAAAGTTGGGAAACAAGAGGGGTTTTAAAGGGTTTGGGGAAATTTAAATTTTACAAATCCCAAAAAAAGGGACCTACCCTTTTGGAACTATAATTTTTTTGGTGTAAATTAAATTAGATTGAATTTCTGACTAAAAATTTCACGGGCCCGCTTTTCCTTTTTTTTAGGCTTGTGAGTGGAAGAAGGGGAATTTAAACATTTTTTTTTAAACTTTTGTGCATCAGGGATAATAAATGGTTTCCCTGTAAACAAATAATAAACACCTTTTGGGTTTTGTTACATCTCTCCACAGCAAAGGGCGCTTAAGCGGGGAGTTTAAACCTTTCACATTGTAGGTCCAAAATTTTAACGACAAAAAATGAGATTTTTAAAAAAATGGAGGACCGGGGCAAACTTTTTAAAAGGGAAATGCTAAAAACGCTCAAGAATGCCCAAAAATTTTGGGGGAAGCTGAGAACAAAAATCCACAAAATATAAAAGTTTCAGAAAAACTTAGAAATTAAAAAACAAACATTACAAAAAATTTATTCCTTCGGGAGGAACACAAAGGAGCAAGTCCCCCTTGGGAACCTGTAAAACAAGAAAACGCTGAAAACAACAAAGCAGAGCCCTCGCCAGCAATTCGAGTTAGGAAAATTAAGACGTAAAGGATACTGAAGGGGGGTCATCGCGTTTGAATAAGTCGGATGTTTTAGGGCCAAGAGGGTATCACTGGGGCTGATGGTTTTTTTGGGGCTGGGCGGGAGTCACATGGAGAAAGCAGTTTCCAGCTTTTTAAATAGGAAAAAAACATTTTTTCCCGGCGGTTCAGGTAAATGAGTCCCTTCTCTAGAGATATAAGTTTGACCGGAAACCCCCATCAAAAACAATCCCTGTCACAAAGAATCTTTTGTGGAGGGTTGGAACTGTTTCCGCCCCATCTCGTAGCTGCAACAGGTAGGGAAATTTTTAAAGCTTTAAACGCTCGGTAGGGACTCCACTTTGCGGAGGCCACGAAGAAGTCTTCCTTTTTAATTATAAAAGGGATGCGGCTATTTTTTCCCCTTGGGATTTGAGGAAAAAAAATTTCCCGTTTGGGGGGATTTTTGGGGACCCGTCAATTATGAATCTTTTTTGTTTGGGGAAGGGTGAATTCCATGAGGCTTTTAGGTAACATTTAATCACAGCAAACTGTTTCAGGAATCCCTCGAATTCCACTTATTACGACTTGATCTGTCTTCAAGGTCCAAGACTTTTTTGGAGAGACGTTTTACCTCCTCCTCTAGACCTATTAGCATCTAAAAGGGGCTGTTAGGGGAGTTTGCAAATTTCCGCCATTTTTAGTTTCAATATGGTTTCTTGTTGCAGAGATGAAAACCGTTTAAGTTCAGACATCTTTTTGCTTCAAGTAAAGGTGGAGTGTGGGCAGAGAAGAAAGCTGCGCAACTAATATGTTAGGGGTTGCGCTTCAAGAGGGTCTTGCTGTTCGATATCTACAGATTCCGCCCTGGAGGAACAGGAGCGCGAGGGTGATGGATATTGTAGACCTCTTTTAGTAGTGGTGCTTCTTCGGGCAGATGAAGAAGTAAAAAATTCAGGACGTTTGGCGGGTTTGTTTCTCGGGTTTTTCTTATTTGTGCCTCGTATTTGTGGTAAATTCTATAGGGACGAAGGCATCATGGAGGTTTGGGCCAGAAGGAGAAGAAAAGGAGAAGAGAACACTTCCCATCAGAGATGACGTCTCCTGTGAGTCCCTGCTGTCAGGGTTCATTTTACTTCTGTGATGAATCAGTGCTGTATTCATGTGATGGTGACCTGACTACTGGGGATGTGATTGGTGGGGTTGTAGGTTATGTTGGTGCTTATGTAGTGTCAGTGTGGGCTTGTCCCGGATTGTAAAGCAAGTGCACACCTGACTCTGTGATGAGGGGTTTCTCTGCACCACTGTTTCTTTCTTGCTTGTGTGTAGGGAGCTCTCACACGGAGCGGTTTTGGTGCATTTTTGATGCGTTTTTTTTGTGCAGAAATGTACAGCATTAACTGCTCTGCCTTTCTGCACAAAAACCAAAAAACCATCAAAAATGCACCAAAAACACTCTGTGTGAAAGCAGCTTTATAGTGCAGTTTATTTTAGAAAGTGGCGAGGTGCGAGAACAAGGGACATTTTGTAAGCGGATATTGTATGTGGGCTGGTGGGGGCTTTGTGCCAGGGCTGATTTTTATTCCCAGTCCGGCCCTGCACAGAGGCGAACCAGACCTTCACTTTACCTTCTCTTGACTGCTTGAAGGCTAGCAGGATGTAGGGGCAGGAGGAATGGGGTAACACATGATTGCAGGATCTGACAACACAGAGGCTTTGTTTGTAGTCTGTCACAGTAGAGACACATGGGACACATGTAGGAGTTTTTCAAATTCTCATTTTACTTAGCTTTTTTTCTGAAAAATTTACCAAGTAAGAAGCATAAAAAAGACAATCTGAATCCTGTTATTTCTAAATTCTTACTTTATGTCTTGTAGGTTCATGAGGTAGATAGCAGAAACCAGTCATTAATTGCTCTACTACTGTAATGTCCAAGGTGTGTGGTAAAGATATAATGTATAATAGAATGCTTGTTTATAGTAAAATATCATACAGAACAATACATTTCATGAAATAAGCACAGCTACATATAATGATGAATCGTATTATTTTACAATGTGTTTTGCAAGTAATAGATCCACCACCTCTGAGGAAAGACTGCAACTTAATTAACTGCATTTGTACTACTTAGTTTTACACCTAGCATCTGTTACTGCCATCTGGGTTGTTGTATTTTTCACTCAATATTCACTCACATCTGCAGAGCTTTAAAGGGTATTCCTGTATTACAAAGTGATGGAACATTTCTGGGATATCCCATCACTTTTTGGTTAGAGATGGCCTAACCCATGGTACCCCTACTAATCCTGAAAAAATAGGAGATACAGCATTGCATTACCTTCACTGTTCCCTAGTTATGCCACCAAAGTGATAGCATACAGTATCTCACAAAAGTGAATACACCGCTCATATTTTTGTATTACCGTATACACTTGAATATAAGCCGAGTTTATCACCCCAAAAAATGAGCTGAAAAAGCCGTCCTTGGCTTATACTCGAGTCACTGCGATGGCACTGCGATGACTCCCCTGGGAGTCGCATACAGCTGAATCCCAAGTTAGCTCACAGCAGCGTCCGGGCGCTGCCAAAGTCCGGACGCCGTCGGCGATCTTTGCAGCTGTATGTGACTCCTGGGACTGCATACAGCTGAATCTCCGGTCACCCGTCGGCGTCTGGGCACTGCTATGGCCCGGGCACCGGCAAGGATCGCTTCGGCTGTATGCGACTCCTGGGAGCGTATACAGCTGAAGACTCTATTGCGGGGCAGAGAACGAACGCTCCCTGCTCCGCAATATGACTCTGGAAGGCTGCAGAAGACCTTCGGCCTTCCGGAGTTATCCGGCACAGGCGGCGTGAGTGTCAACACTCTGCCTGCACGGTCTGATGACATCACGTCGTCTGCGCCAGAAGACGGAGCGCGGGGAGAGCCTTGAAGTGGCGGGGAAAGGTACTTGTATTTATTTATTTATTTTTTTTTTTAACAAGCCCTGCTTCTACCTGCCTATAACTGCCTATGGAGGACATGTACCTGGCTATACCTGACTATGGGGGACATATGCCTGGCTATAAATGCCTATACCTGCCTCTGAGGGGACATATAATACCTATAATTGCCTATAACTGCCTACTAGGGGACATATACCTACCTATACCTGCCTATGATGGGACATATACCTACTTATGAGGAGACATATACTTGCCTATACCTGCCTATGGGGGGCATATACCTGCCTATACCTGCCTATGGGGGGGCATATAACTGTCAATGGGGGACATATACCTGCCTTTTACCTGCCTATGGGTGACATTAAACTCCTTATACCTGTCTATGTGATTTTATTGCTATCCATTTGTAACGCAGAGGTGGATTCGCTGGACCACCGCAAGCGATGATAGTTAAGCCACGCCAGGGAGCGGAGTCTAAGTAGCCCCCGGTATTCACCAGAGCCCGCCGCAATGCGGGATGGATTTGCTGCGGCGTGAGGCTAACAGGTCGCTACCCCTGACGTGACTTGCTTGCAATGGCGGCCGGGGTACAGCGTGGTACAGAATCGAGATCCGGAGACATAGTCGCGGACAGGCAGAAGGTCATGGCAGGCGGCAGAGGTTCGTGGTCAGAGACAGGGAGACGGTCAGGGCAGGCGGCAAACAGGTAAGGTCAGGAAACGTAGCGGAACGGACTGGTACACGGGTAATCAATACGGAACTCCAACACTCTCTAAAGACACTGAACGCACACCAAAGAACTGGCAGAGAGTGCTGGGGGCGTGTTCCTTAAATAGAACCAGCGCCCGGCAATAGACCAATTACCGGGACGCTGGCCCTTTAAATCCAGAGAAGCTGTCGCGCGCGCGCCCTAAGCAGCGGGTACGCGCGCGGCGGCCGGGACAGGCAGGATCAGCGTGCACCGGAGCGTGGACGGGTAATGAGCCGGCACCGGGACCCGGGCAGCAGGGGGATAGTCGCGGGCAGCCGCGGCACCCGCGCCAGACGCCATGCGGGCAGGGGGGCGGCTGCGGGTAGTAGCGGCGCCCGTGACCCCCATGACAGTACACCCCCCTTAGGTCTCCCGCTCTTTTTTTGGAACCTAGAGAGGAGGTCAGGAGACAGGTTGGCCTCAGGTTCACACGAATGCTCCTCAGGCCCGAACCCCTTCCAGTCAATAAGAAAGAACCGCTTCCCCCTCACTGTCTTCTCCGCCAGCACCTCCTTGACCTCAAAGATGTTATCGGAGTTGGCCACAGGAGAAGGCGAGACAGATCTACGGGAGAAGCGGTTCAGCACCACCGGCTTGAGGAGAGAGACATGGAAGGCGTTCGGGATACGCAGGGTAGGAGGCAAGCGGAGCTTGTAGGATACTGGGTTCAGATGCCGAAGCACCACAAAAGGACCCAAGTTTTTAGGGCCTAACTTGTAACAGGGCACCTTGAAGCGGATGTACTTGGTGGACAACAAACCCTATCGCCTGGCTCAAATAGAGGCGGGGACCTACGAGACTTGTCAGCATGAAGTTTGGTGCGAGCCGAAGCCCGTAGCAGGGCCTGTTGTGTGAGCTGCCAGAGAGCCTTGATGTCCTTTATTTGGGCATCCACGGCAGAGACATGACACGAGGTAGCTAGAGGGAGAGGCAGGCGGGGATGTAACCCAAAGACGACAAAAAAAGGGGTGGCCCCAGCGGATTCCGAATCTAAAGAGTTATAGGAAAACTCTGCCCAGGGGAGAAGATCGGACCAGTTATCATGACGAGCGGACACAAAATGCCGCAGGTAGGTACCCAGCACCTGGTTAACCCTCTCTACCTGCCCATTAGTCTGAGGGGGATATGCCGATGAGAAGTCTAGCTGCACCTGCAATTGACAACACAGAGCCCGCCAGAATTTAGCAATAAACTGGACTCCCCTATCAGAGACAATATGCAAAGGGAGACCGTGCAAACGGAAAACATGACTGAAAAAATGTTGGGCCAGCTGGGGGGCAGAGGGTAACCCAGGCAGAGGGATAAAGTGAGCCATCTTGGAGAAACGATCGGTCACCACCCAGATGACCGTGTTTCCAGATGAGGGCGGGAGATCTGTAACAAAGTCCATGGCTACATGGGTCCAGGGTTTTTCCGGCACAGGGAGAGGCTGAAGAAGGCCCACGGGTTTGAGACGAGGGACCTTATTACGGGCACAGGAGGTGCAGGCCAGAACAAAGTCCCTGACATCTTGAGTGAGGGTGGGCCACCAGTAGTAACGGAAGACCAGTTGTAGAGATCTATGGACTCCTGGATGCCCAGCTGTACGAGAAGAATGTCTCCACTTCAGGATTCTAGGCCACAAGGCAGGACGCACATATGTCTTCCCGGGAGGTAAGTGTTGAAGATCCATGGGGGCAGCCGAGACGAATTGTTCTGGGGGGACTATGTGCTGTAGAGGAGACTCAAGACCCACCGTATCTGAAGAACGAGATAGAGCATCAGCTTTGACGTTTTTCCCGGCTGGCCGAAAATGTAGAAGGAAGTCAAAACGGGCAAAAAAGAGCGATCACCTGGCTTGCCAGGGATTCAGGCGTTGTGCCGACTGAAGATATAGGAGGTTTTTATGGTCAGTGAAGATGTTAATAGGGTGGCGAGCCCCCTCCAGCAGGTGACACCATTCTTCTAGACCCAACTTTATGGCCAGTAACTCGCGATCACCAATGGTATAATTCTTCTCGGCAGGAGAGAAAGTTTTGGAGAAAAACCCACAAGTATGCAGTTTACCTGAGGAGGATCTCTGCAGGAGGACAGCGCCCACAAAAGACGCGTCCACTTCCAGAATAAATGGGCGGTTAGGGTCCGGGCGAGACAGGACAGGAGCAGACGAGAATGCAGATTTGAAACAGTTAAAGGCTTCTTGAGCTTCTGGGGGCCAGGATTTGGGATTGGTGTTTTTCTTAGTTAGAGCCACCAAGGGAGCCACCAGCTTAGAGAAGTGTGGGATAAATTGTCTATAATAATTGGCGAATCCCAAAAAACGTTGAATGGACCGAAGGCCGGTTGTGGCCACTGTAAAACTGCGGAGAGTTTTGAAGGATCCATCCGGAGACCCTTGTCAGAAACGATGTACCCTAAGAAGGGTAAGCTGGTACGCTCAAAGAGACACTTCTCCGGTTTGGCAAAAAGCTGATGGGTGCGGAGTCGCCTGAGGACCTGGCGGACGTGGTGGCGATGCGTCTCGAGATCAGGAGAAAAAAAATTAGAATATCGTTCAAGTAAACAATAACACAGACGTAGAGTATGAAAAACTACCGAAAACGTCCGAAAATGCCTATGGGTATAATATTAAAACATAGCTTTTAATAGTATCATATAAAATGTACCAAACGTCCAGTTGTAATACAAAAAAAGGAGATAAGCACCCCAAAAAGATAGTATGGAACTAGTAAAGAACCAATAAACGGCGGGGCACCCACCCCGACAAGGGCAACTCCGCGCAGGAACACCCTAATTTTCCAATTACAGTACCACGTAGAGGACACACAATCTACAGTATCACAAAAATGACTAAACATACAATTACGACAACAATTATAATACAGTGCCGAATAAATTATATAACATATATTACAGAGACAACCCCTTCCAAAATAGTGCCAAGTGAAAGCAATTCAATAGACATCAACAACATATATGACATATAGTACATAAGACAAACCACGTTCAACGCGTTTCACCCACAAGTCGTGTGGGCTCATCAGGGAACCAACAAATTGTTATGTCTATATGTACATAGAAGTAACAAAGAAGGCACAAAATCCTAGCAATATGATAGGGTTATGTCCCTTCCAGAGAAGAATGATAGTCACAGATGTTAGGATCAAAGATACCGATCCGTGGTACTGCCCAGCAGGTGGATGCCCGCAGATAGAAACAGCAGCAACCCTAGATAGAACATAGACTCCTATATATACCAAAAAGACACTCACCATTTACCCGGTAAGCAATTATGGCACCGATCGCGTCCCTCTCTGAGCACAGCGCATGTGGGAACAAAACAATAAAGTTGTATTGAAACAACAATACCGCATGGATGGAGGACGTCTCGCAAAGTTCCTGCGAGACGGCACGCATGCGCAATACAGAACGGAGTAAGGGCAGGTGCCTGTATCTGTCGTACACCTTGCACATTACGGCGGCTGCACGAAGTCAGGCGCAGGCGCACTAGTGCACGGCTCGCAGACTATCCTACACAATGAAACCTAATAGATATGTACGAGATCGATACGAGAGGGGGAATCTACATATTGCCAGATAAGGCATAGGGGCTACTGTAGAAGGCTCAATATACGATATACATAACAAGCAAGTAAGTAAATGGGACTATATGAAAATAAAACAATTACAAAATGAAACCAAAAGGGTGAAAAAAAAAAAAAAAAGTAAAGATGCCACAACAGATCTATGATATTTTTCAGATCAAAATTGATATCGTGTTAATTGGTTCAGGCCAGATTAATTAAATGATGTAAATACAAAAGAATCGTTTAAACCATATGGTTCGAGGGTCTTCAAATAAAAAATCCAGTGGGCCTCTCGTTGCAATAGCTTTTTGTCAAAATCCCCACTGCGTGGGGAAGGGGTAACCACTTCAATCACTGAGAAAGTGATAGATAAAGGATGATTAGAATGATTGAAGTTCATGTGACGTGCATGAGGCGTATCACGGTGATGTGTTCCAAGACTCTGCGTCTGAATTCCCTAATTGTTTTACCAACATACATGTAAGGACAGCCACAGGATGCTTGATATATGACACCTCGGGACTTACAGTTGGCATAGGAATTCATACGAAAAATTCTCCCAGTGGTTACATTCGTGACTGTTTTAGAGACAAGGACATATTTGCATGCTTTGCATGAACCGCATTTATATGTGCCCGTGACCCTATTTCTCAGCCAGGTATCTGCAACAGGAGGAGGAGTATAGTGACTAGACACAAGGGCATCTCCAAGGTTCCTTCCCCGCCTTAAGGTAACACGAGGAGAGGGGTCAAGAGATTCGGCCAAGTCAGGATCATGTTGTAATAATGGCCAGAAATTCGTAATGATCCCTTTAATCTGTTTGAACGCATTGTCAAATGTGCCAATTATCCTCGTTTTACCATGCATAGTGGGTTCAATAGACTTCTGTGGCTGTAACAGAGAAGTACGATCTGCTTTTCGAGCCCACTGATAGGCAGAGGATAGGACTTCCCTGGGGTACCCTCGCTCCAAAAACCTTTCCTGCAAGGTGTCAGCTTCCATTTTGAAAGCGTGCAGTGTAGAGCAATTACGGCGGGTCCGGATATATTGTCCCTTCGGGATCCCCCGGCATAGTGGGATATGATGGAAACTATCCCACCTAAGCAAGCTGTTGCCAGCCATGGGTTTACGAAAGAGGGTTGTCTGTAACGATCCATCAGTACGTTTTTTAATTAAGACATCCAAAAAGACCAATTCGGTCCTGTGGATAACTGAAGTGAATTTAAGGCCGATGTTATTAATATTCAAACTATCCACAAACTGATGAAACTGTATAGGAGACCAGGACCAGAACATCACAATGTCGTCAATATAACGACCCCATCTATACTACAGAGGTATGCAGCAGGGTCAATCATTAGCCCCTCCAATCCAGAAAATTCCCTATGCCGGGTAGTTGACAATTCGGGGTTCCTTCCGCCCTGTATCCTTGTGGGAGGTTGTAGTTTTTTGTTTTTGATTAAGGAATTTGGTGAATATATTTATATAATTTCTTCTGCATCCATTTGTTGGTATAGGATTTCTGCTGTTTTGGGTATGGCCAATTTGCCACCTGATCTGTTGAATTGTGATAAATGGCTATCAGATAGGATAGGATCAGATAGGATTCGGATAGGGAATTTGCTGGATCTTCTCAGGGGGCTCCTTCCCTGCAAAATATCTTTCGTGACCTAACTCTTAAATACAAAACGTACATTAAGTCATGGTGGGAGCTTAAATCACTAGAAAACTATCATAAAAACAACATTGTCCCTAGGGGATTACGCATTACCCTTACACCTGCCCTAAGATCTAGGAACTCTGAATTAATGAGAAGATGGGAAGCTGAGGCTACCGCATCCTCTTTGAGGTTTATCAACCTATTAATCAAGGAAGAACGTAATATCTTGACTAGATCTTTGACAAGTTTAAAGAATACGATTGAAATTTCATTGAAATTTAAAAGGGAGACTGAATTCTCTAAACGAGAGACCGACCTACAGAATAATATTGATAAATTTACATCTCAACTGAAGGAACGCAAACACAAACAATTTGTGAGAGACCTGTTGGAATTTCTTGAAAATCGTGCATACGATAATTTATATAGAGTGAATAGGATAACCGACACTAAACCTTCATCTTCTGACACGGATATTTCAGAAGGAGAAACTAGGAGAAATAAAAGAGTGTTCAATAGATCCCCCTTTCATATACGACATCAATCGTATAATTACACTGAATGGGTACCGAGAAAGAGGAACCAGAGGAAAACAAACACCATACAAAATGGACATTCCTCTGGCTCTACTATATCAAATTCTACATCTGTGCCTGTTTCCTCTCTTCCCCTTTCTTCCTCTCAGCCTCCAACACAGGGCGAAACAGCGGGGTCATCATATGCCAGGGAAAGTCCTCCACCCTCTTTTTTAGACTGGATGTTGTTGACCAAGTAATATCCCATAGGGGCCAGTGCAAACAAGGCACTTGCACATTTCAAATAATTAATCTTTCGGACCATAGATTGTCAAAATTTGAAATACAGCTCCTGGAAAAAGGACTTTCGTTTGTACCTAATACCCCCTTTAACGCCTTTAACTGGGTCAAAGAAATTCATTTGTTTGGAAGGACTCTGAAATGGAAAAAGTTCTTTAAGCTCAACGAAAAAAGACAATGTCTTGAGTTGGGCATCGATCCAGATGATTTTCAGGATATGCGCACTCTGACTGACCTCCTTGAGGAGGGAGAGAGAGATCGCTCAAAAGGTCCATTCACCAAGTTGAGACCCAAGAGCACTAAGATGCCTCCTATTGTTGACCAAAATATTGACACCTTCGTAAAGGTGGTATGTGATGCCATAGAAAAACTCCAGGGGGCCCCTGAGGTTAATCCATCACGTTTTAATCTTTCAAAAGAAGAGTATTTGGCACTTAAAAATTTAGAAAGAGACCATTCGATATTAAACCATCCGACAAGGGGGGAAACATCGTGATTCAGAATCATGCTGATTATAAAAAGATGTGCCTTGAGATACTCAGGGACCCACTGGGATATGGCATCCTTAAAACAGATCCATCTGACATATTTAGAAAGAAATTGGAGGTGATCCTTAATCATGCTCTGTCTCTCGAATTGATTGATAAGAATGAATGGGCATTTTTACTACCTAGTGCACCACAGATTGCGACTTTCTATGGTCTTCCGATAGTCCACAAAGAACTTGATCCACTTAAGTGCCGACCAATAGTCACAGGGATTAATAATTTACCACAAAACGTGAGTATTTACATCGATAATATTCTTTACCCCTTTGTCACTGCGATACCCTCCTTCATCAGAGACACCACGGACCTCCTCCTGAAATTGGAGGGGCTAACGGTTGACCCCGCTGCATACCTCTGTAGTATAGATGTCGAGGCTCTATACAGTTCCATCCCTCACGAGGCAGGTCTTAGAGCCGTGCGGTTCTTCTTAGATACTCGGACCAGTTTTCTTAAAGAGCATAACCAATTTGTTCTGGAACTGTTGAGTTTTGTACTAACACACAATTTTTTTCTTTTCAATGGTCGCTATTACCACCAGCTCAGGGGGACAGCTATGGGGAGCCCGTGTGCTCCCTCGTATGCAAACCTCCTCCTGGGCTGGTGGGAAAGCACCATTGTTTTTTCTGACCAATACCAGCAAGCCCAAGAACATATCATCTATTGGGGTCGTTATATTGACGACATTGTGATGTTCTGGTCCGGGTCTCCTATACAGTTTCATCAGTTTGTGGATAGTTTGAATATTAATAACATCGGCCTTAAATTCACTTCAGTTATCCACAGGACCGAATTGGTCTTTTTGGATGTCTTAATTAAAAAACTTACTGATGGATTGTTACAGACAACCCTCTTTCGTAAACCCACGGCTGGCAACAGCTTGCTTAGGTGGGATAGTTTCCATCCTCTCCCACTACGCCGGGGGATCCCGAAGGGACAATATATCCGGACCCGCCGTAATTGCTCTACACTGCACGCTTTCAAAAAGGAAGCTGACATCTTGCAGGAAAGGTTTTTGGAGCGAGGGTACCCCAGGGAAGTCCTATCCTCTGCCTATCAGTGGGCTTGAAAAGCAGATCGTACTTCTCTGTTACAGCCACAGAAGTCTATTGAACCCACTATGCATGGTAAAACGAGGATAATTGGCACATTTGACAATGCGTTCAAACAGATTAAAGGGATCATTACGAATTTCTGGCCATTATTACAACATGATCCTGACTTGGCCGAATTTCTTGACCCCTCTCCTCGTGTTACCTTAAGGCGGGGAAGGAACCTTGGAGATGCCCTTGTGTCTAGTCACTATACTCCTCCTGCTGTTGCAGATACCTGGCTGAGAAATAGGGTCACGGGCACATATAAATGTGGTTCATGCAAAGCATGCAAATATGTCCTTGTCTCTAAAACAGTCACGAATGTAACCACTGGGAGAATTTTTCGTATGAATTCCTATGGCAACTGTAAGTCCCGAGGTGTTATATACCAAGCATCTTGTGGCTGTCCTTACATGTATGTTGGTAAAACAATTAGGGAATTCAGACGCAGAGTCTTGGAACACATAGGCGATATTAAACATCACCGTGATACGCCTCTTGCACGTCACATGAACTCCAATCATTCTAATCACCCTCTTTGTATCACTTTCTCTGTGATTGAAGTAGTTGCCCCGTCCCCACGGCGTGGGGACTTTGACAAAAAGCTATTGCAAAGAGAGGCCCACTGGATTTTTTATTTGAAGACCCTCCAACCATATGGTTTAAACGATTCTTTTGTATTTACATCATTTATTTAATCTTGTCTTTACCAATTATCATGATTTCAATTTTGATCTGAAAAATATCATATATCTGTTGCGGCATCTTTACTTTTTTATTTTTATTTTCACCCTTTTGGTTTCATTTTGTAATTGTTTTATTTTTATATAGCCCCATTTACTTACTTGCTTGTTATGTATATCGTATATTGAGCCTTCTACAGTAGCCCCTATGCCTTATCTGGCAATATGTAGATTCCCCCTCTCGTATCGATCTCGTACATATCTATTAGGTTTTATTGTGTAAGATAGTCTGCGAGCCGTGCACTAGCGCGCCTGCGCCCGACTTCGCACAGTCGCTGTAATGTGCAACGTGTACGACAGATACGGGCACCTGCCCTTACTCCGTTCTGTATTGCGCATGCGTGCCGTCTCGCGGGAACTTTGTGAGACGTCCTCCATCCATGCGGTATTGTTGTTTCAATACAACTTTATTGTTTTGTTCTCGCATGCGCTGTGCTCAGAGAGGGACGCGATCGGTGCCATAATTGCTTACCGGGTAAATGGTGAGTGTCTTTTTGGTATATATAGGAGTCTATGTTCTATCTAGAGTTGCTGCTGTTTCTATCTTCGGGCATCCACCTGCTGGGCAGTACCACGGATCGGTATCTTTGATCCTAACATCTGTGACTATCATTCTTATCTTGAAGGGACGTAAGCTAGTATTTTTTGCCTTCTTTGTTACTTCTATGTACATATAGACATAACAATTTGTTGGTTCCCTGATGAACCCACACGACTTGTGGGTGAAACGCGTTGGTGGTGGTTTGTCTTATGTACTATATGTCATATATGTTGTTGATGTCTATTGAATTGTTTTCACTTCGCACTATTTTGGAAGGGTTTGTCTCTGTAATATATGTTATTAATTTTTATTCGGCACTGTATTATAATTGTTGTCGTAATTGTATGTTTAGTCATTTTTGTGATAGATTGTGTGTCCTCTATGTGGTACTGTAATTGGAAAATTAGGATGTTCCTGTGCGGGGTCGCCCTTGTCGGGGCGGGTGCCCCGCCGGTTATTGGTTCTTTACTAGTTCCTTACTATCTTTTTGGGGTGCTTATCTCCTTTTCTTGTATTACAACTGTATTTTTGGTACATTTTATATGATCCCTATTAAAAGCTATGTTTTAATATTAACCCATAGGTTTTTTTCGGAGGGTTTTCGGTAGTTTTTCATGCAATGTAATGGTGTCTATGCCAAGTAGTTGACAATTCGGGGTTTCTTCCGCCCTGTATCCTTGTGGGAGGTTGTAGTTTTTCGTCAGACGTAGAGTAGGTCCCAGAAGATTTCATTGACAAAGTTCTGAAACACAGCAGGAGCGTTGCGGAGACCGAATGGCATAACAAGATCCTCAAAGTGGCCATCCCGCGTATTAAACGCCGTTTCCACTCATCGCCTTCTCGAATGCAATCAGGTTATAACCCCTGAGAAGATCCAGCTTTGGAAAAAGATTCTTGCCACGCAGGCGGTCGAAAAGTTCTGATATCAAGGGCAGAGGGTAGCGGTTCTTTACCGTAATTTTATTTAAGCCCCGATAGTCAATGCAGGGCCGGAGAGACCCGTCTTTTTTCTCCACGAAAAAGAAGCCGGCTCCTGCTGGAGATGAGGACTTACGGATGAAGCCTTTACGGAGGTTCTCCATGATATATTCTGACATCGCCTTAGTCTCTGGGACGGAGAGGGGGTAAACCCGGCCCCGGGGAGGAGTACAGCCAGGTTGCAGATCAATGGGGCAATCATAAGGACGGTGTGGAGGAAGAGTTTCGGCCTGTCTTTCCGAAAAGATGTCGGCAAAGTCCCAGTAAGGCGTAGGTAGGCCTGGTGGAGGCTTAGTAGATTTCCGAGAGACGGTCCGAGAAGCAGGTTGCGGCTTCGACGGGGCAACGTGATGACGCGGAAACCCCCAAAACGAATTACTTCACCTGTGCTCCAGTCCAAGGTCGGGGTATGGTCTTGCAACCACCGGAGGCCCAGGAGGATTTCAGAGGAGGATCGAGGCAGGACGAGAAGCTGCAGAGTCTCCTTGTGAAGAGCCCCAATCTGCAAAGTGAGGGGAGCATTGCGGAAGCGGATAGCGTCCTTAAGGCATTCACCACTGACCGAGGAGACGAACATAGGCTTGTGCAATGGAGTCACTGGGAGACGAAACCTGGTCACAAGTTCGTGGCTTACGAAATTTCCTGCAGATCCAGAATCAATAAACGCGGTGTCCTGAAAGGTGCTGTCCGGTGAAACACCAACTAATACGGGCCTGGTCAGACAGGGAGAGGCCGCGATGACACCTAGGGTCGCCTCTCCAACAAGCCCTAGGTGCGGGAGTTTCCCGGGCACACCGGACAGTCCCCAATAAAATGGCCAGAACCGCCACAATAGAAACATAGCTGCTTCAGAAGATGCTGTGAACGTTCCTCCTGGGACAGGTGGGCTCTCTCGACCTGCATAGGTTCTTCTTCGGGAACCGTCGAAGGAGGAAGAGGTGGTCGCTGGAAAATGGGAGCCAAGAGGGGTAGACGGCGAGGACGGACGACCTCCCTTTGAAGGCGGAGCTCTTGTTGCCTTTCGGCGAACCGAATATCGATTCGGGAGACTAAGTGGATTAAGTCATCCAGCGCAGCTGGTAGATCCCGACCGGCGAGCTCATCCTTAATTCGTCCAGAGAGACCTTGCCAGAATGTCGCCACAAAAGCTTCGTTGTTCCAATCCAGCTCTGAAGTGAGAGTGCGAATACTGACCGACTGTGGTGTCGCCCTGACGAAGCCGGAGCAATGCTGGGGCAGCTGAAGAAGTATGACCAGGTTCCTCAAAGACAGTGCGGAACCCCTGGAGGAAGGTTTGGAGGTCGGCTGTCAGAGGATCCCCTCGATCCCACAGTGACGTGGCCCAAGCCAAGGCTTCTCTAGACAAGAGGCTGATAATGAAGGCCACCTTGGTGCGCTCTGTGGGGAATTGATGTTCCATCATCTCAAGATGGATTGAGCACTGGCTCATGAACCCCCGGCATTTCTTGGGGTCTCCATCGTAGCGTGAGGGGAGCGGCATATGCAGAGAGGTTCCAGGAGCCAGAGCAGGTAGAGCAATGGATGCCGGAGCAATGGTTGCAGGTGCGGCGGCGGCAGGTGGAGGTAGACGGGCCGCAAGGTTCTGCATCATGGCCGCTAGCTGGTCAATACATTGGCTCTGCTGGGCGACAGCCGTCGTGACATCCCGGAGGTCGGGCAAAGGTACCCTGGCGGAATCCATGGCCAGTTCGTACTGTAACGCAGAGGTGGATTCGCTGGACCACCGCAAGCGATGATAGTTAAGTCACGCCAGGGAGCAGAGTCTAAGTAGCCCCCGGTATTCACCAGAGCCCGCCGCAAAGCGGGATGGACTTGCTGCGGCATGAGGCTAACAGGTCGCTACCCCTGACGTGACTTGCTTGTGATGGCGACCGGGTACAGCGTGGTACAGAATCGAGATCCGGAGACGTAGTTGGGGACAGGCAGAAGGTCAGGGCAGGCGGCAGAGGTTCGTGGTCAGAGACAGGCAGATGGTCAGGGCAGGCGGCAAACAGGCAAGGTCAGGAAACATAGTGAAACGGACTGGTACACGGGTAATCAATACGGAACTCCAACCCTCTCTAAAGACACTGAACGCACACCAACTGGCAGAGAGTGCTGAGGGCGTGTTCCTTAAATAAAACCAGCGCCCGGCAATAGACTAATTACCGGGACGCTTGCCCTTTAAATGCAGAGAAGTTGTCGTGCGCGCGCCCTAAGCAGCGGGTACACGCGGCAGCCGGGACAGGTAGGATCAGCGTGCACCGGAGCGTGGAGGGGTAAGTGAGCCGGCGCCGGGAACCGGGCAGCAGGGGGGTGGTCGCGGGCAGCCGCGGCATCCGCGCCGGACCCCCTGCGGGCACGGGGGTGGTCGCGGGCAGCCGCGGCACCCGTGCCGGACCCCCTGCGGGCAGGGGGGCGGCCGCGGGGAGTAGCGGCGCCCACAACCCCCATGACACCATTATTATTTTTGAAATTTACCAGTAGCCACTGCATTTTCCACCCTAGGCTTATATTCAAGTCAATAAGTTTTACCCAGTTTTTTTGGGGAAAAGTAGGTGCCTCGGCTTATATTCGGGTCAGCTTATATTCAAGTATATACAGTATGTCTTTTCATGGGACAACACTGAAGATATGACTTTGATACAACGTAAAGTAGCTAGTGTACAGCGTGTATATTTGGTGTGCCCTCAAAATAACTCAACACACAGCCATCAATGTTTAAACCACTGGCAACAAAAGTGAGTACACCCAGGGGCGTAACTACCAGGGTAGCAGACGTAGCAGCTGCCACGGTGCCCGGGCCCCAGGGCAGCTGCTGACATGCCTGCTCCCCCAGCAGTGCGGCTCCTGCGCCCGCCGGCAACGAACATCCTGGTTCACTGCCGATGGAGAAGAGCTACAGGGCCTGGACCGAGCGTTCAAGGCAGCCGGTGTTAGCAGAGCGAAGCAGCCTACACTTCGCTCTGCTAATCTACTAGCAGGTGCCGGCCCACAGTGCTGTCATCATCACGCAGCCCGTGCTGAGCACAGACTGGTCGGGAGCTGAGCTGCAAAGGAGGGTGGGGCAGGTGAGTAAAGGATTTTAAAAAATTTTTTAACATAGAAATGTTAAAAAATATGCCTATATGCCCTGCCTGCCTATATGACCCCCCTGCCTATATGCCCTGCCTGCCTATATGTCTCCCCTGCCTATATGACCCCTCTGCCTATATGTCCTGCCTGCCCATATGACCCTCCTGCCTATATGCCCTGCCTGCCTATATGCCCTGCCTTCCTATATGACATGGGGATATTAACTGTAACTTCTATATTTATTGCTGACTATTCTGTGTAAATGAGTTTTCATTTCTCCTAAATTATCATATACCTGCACTTAGGAATAGGACTAGTGTAGATTAGGAGTCTAGCATTTGGAGTGGGATTATCCTGTTCTGGAGTCGTCCTTTTCGGGATGGGGTCTCCGTAAGGTGTTCCCAATAGTTTAGGGTATCTACAGAGACCAGGTAGTACATTTAGAGTGGCTTGTTTTGTTGCTAATTGTCCCATATTCTTATATTGAGAGAGTTTCTATTTTATAAATATATTGATTAAAGGTTAAATTTTAAAAAGGAATATTTTCATTTTTGTTTTTCTGTATTGATCTTGTTATTCCTATTAATACGTTGGAGGGAGTCTTTTGGATTGCTTCCTATATGACCCCCCTGCCTTTTTGACCCCCCTGCCTATATGCCCGCCTGCCTATATGCCCTGCCTGTCTATATGACCCCCTGTCTATATGCCCTGCCTGCCTATATGACCCCCTGACTATATGCCCTGCCTGCCTATATGCCCCTCCTGCCTATATGCCCTGCCTGCCTATATGACCCCCCTGCCTATATGCCCTGCCTGCCTATATGAACACCCTGCCTGCCTATATGAACCCCCTGCCTATATGACCCCCCTGCCTATATGCCCTGCCTGCCTATATGACTCCTTTGCCTATATGCCCTGCCTGCCTATATGCCCTTCCTGCCTATATGACCCCCTGCCCATATGACCCTCCTATATGCGCTGCCTGCCTATATGAAAACCCTTCCTATATGCTCTGCCTGCCTATATGAACCCCCTGCATATATGACCCTCCTGCCTATATGCCCTGCCTGCCTATATGTCCCCCCTGCCTATATGACCCTCCTGCCTATATGCCCTGCCTGCCCATATGACCCCCCTGCCTATATGCCCTGCCTTCCTATATGACCCCCTGCCTTTTTGACCCCCCTGCCTATATGCCCGCCTGCCTATATGCCCTGCCTGTCTATATGATCCCCTGTCTATATGCCCTGCCTGCCTATATGACCCCCTGACTATATGCCCTGCCTGCCTATATGCCCCTCCTGCCTATATGCCCTGCCTGCCTATATGACCCCCCTGCCTATATGCCCTGCCTGCCTATATGACTCCTTTGCCTATATGCCCTGCCTGCCTAAATGCTCTTCCTGCCTATATGACCCCCTGCCCATATGACCCTCCTGCCTATATGCCCTGCCTGCCTATATGAACACCCTGCCTATATGCCCAGCCTGCCTATATGAACCCCCTGCATATATGAACCTCCTGCCTATATGCCCTGCCTGCCTATATGAACACCCTGCCTGCCTATATGAACCCCCTGCATATATGACCCTCCTGCCTATATGCCCTGCCTGCCTATATGACACCCCTGCCTATATGACCCCCGTGCCTATATGCCCTGCCTGCCTATATGTCCTGCCTGCCTATATGACCCCCTGCCTATATTACTCCCCTGCCTATATGACACCCCTGCCTATATGACCCCCCTGCCTATATGCCCTGCCTTCCTTTATGCCCTGTCTGCCTATATGACCCCTTTGCCTATATGCCCTGCCTGCCTATATGCCCTTCCTGCCTATATGACCCCCTGCCCATATGACCCTCCTGCCTATATGACCTGCCTGCCTATATGACCCCCCCTGCCTATATGACCCCCTGCCTATATGCCCTGCCTGCCTATATGACCCACCTGTCTATATGCCCTGCCTGCTTGTATGCCCTGCCTGCCTATATGCCCTGTCTGCCAATATGCCTCCCCTGCCTATATGACCCCCTGCCTATATGCCCTGCCTATATGACCCCCCTGCCTATATGACCCCCTATAACATGCCCTGCCTGCCTATATGGGGCCCCTATAACCTACCCTATGCCCTGACTGCATATAATGGGCCCCTATAGCCTACCCTATGTCCTGTCTGCCTGTATGGGGCCCCTATAAAATACCCTAAGCCCTGCCTGCCTGTATTGGGTCCCTATAGACTACCTAAGCCCTGCCTGCCTATATATGGCCCCTATAGCTAGCTAATATATTTCTAAATCTATATATTCTAATATATTTATGTCTAAATCTCCAGGGACAAGTGGCCAGAAGAAGTCATCATGATGGTCTGGACCTAATGCAGAACAGAAGGGAAAGTTAACGACTCGTCAGAGAAACCTCACCTGTGAGTCACAAGATGTAACTACACTTTAATCACTTATATGTCAGTAGAGCCTGTGTACACTGTATAGAGGTAATATACAGTCTGTAGGGCACCTGTGCCCACTGATACCTACCACTATATGGTCACTATATGGCGGTATTATTGGTCTTTGTATACTGATCAGTAATAGTGTAGGGGTATTATTTAGTCACTATGTGGTGGTAATTTGTGGTCGTGTTCTGGTGGTATAATCAGGTCCTTATGTAGTATACTGAGATTTGTTTGGTGGCAGTATGATGGTGATATGTAGGGTGAGGTATTTGCCCCTTGCATTATCTAGTAACTGCATGTCCTGGTAAATGTTCGTGGTCAGGGGGGGGGATGGGCTAGGGGGCCCCATCCAAAAGTTTGCTATGGGGCCTAGGCTTCTCTAGTTATGCCCCTGAGTACACCCCTAAGTGAAAATCGACAAGTTGTTTGAGGAGCAGGTGTGTTAAATATGGTATTATTGCTCTCACACTTTCTCATACTGCTCACTGGAAGTTCAACATGACACCTCATGGCAAAGAATAGTTGCTCTACATAAAGATTGCCTAGGCTTTAAGAAGATTGCCAACACTCTGAAACTGAGCTGCAGCACAGTGGCCAAGACCATACAGCGGTTTAACAGGAGCGCTTCCACTCAACACAGGCCTCGTCATGGTTGACCAAAGACGTTGAGTGCACATGCTCAGCGCCATAGCCTGAGATAGTCTTTTAGAATGGATGTATGAGTGCTGCCAGCATTACTGTAGAAGTTAAAGTGGTGGGGGTTTAGTCTGTCAGTGCTCAGACCATACGCCGAACACTGCATCAAATTCGTCTGCATGACTGTTGTCCCAGAAGGAAGCCTCTTCTAAATATGATGCAAAAAAAGCCCGCAAACAGTTTGCTGAAGACAAGTGTCATGGGAGTGTCATGGTTTGGGGCTACATGAGTGCTACCAGCAGTGGGGGGAAATACAGTTCATTGAGGGAACCATGAATGCCAAAATGTAATGTGATATACTGAGGCAGAGCATAATCCCCTCCTTTCAGAGACTGGGCCGCAAGGGCAGTATTCCAACATGATAATAACCCTAAACACACCTCCAAGACGACCACTGCCTTGCTAAAGAAAATGAGGGTAAAGATGCTGGACTGGTCAAGCATGTCTCCACACCTAAACTGTATTGAGCATCTGTGGGGCATCCTCAAACAGAAGGTGGAGGAGTCAAGGTCCCTAACATCCACCAGATCCGTGATGTTATCATAGAGGAGTGGAAGAGGATTTTAGTGGCAATCTGTGAAGCTCTAGTGAACGCCATGTCCAAGAGAGTTAAGGCAGTGGTGGAAAATAATGGTGACCACACAAGATATTGACACTCAAGTTGTCCATTTTCGCTTACCAGCATTTTAGACATTAATGGCTGTGTTATTTTGAGGTACATAAAATTTACGCTGTTATACAAACTGCACACTGAATACTTTATAGTGTATGAAAGGGTTCTATTTTCAGTATTGTTCCATGAAAATATATAATACAATATCAAAAAAAATGTGAGGGATGCACTCACTTTTTTCAGATACTGTATTAGTCCATATTGGCCAGAACAGTCATTCAGACATGTTTAATGACCCTGCATAAAGGAGAAGCAATCTTTCTGGAAATGTTCTAGGAATGTTCCGAGAACATTCTCTCCTGATAGATCTCTTGTCTGACTAAAAAACTTTAATTTCAAACGCAACTGACTTCTTTTCAGACCTTGACAGTGTATGATCGGTCAGTTAATAAAAGGGTTTGTTTAAAGGGTTTTCTCACTACAAAGATCATAGTTTAAAATATGGGGACCGTGAATATAATCAACTTTGTAATAGGATTGTATTATCCAAATGCTATGGTTTAGGAGAAAATGCCTACCTTCTGCCTCAATAGTGCTTATTGTGGCTCGGATGGCAGTCAGTTCTACATCATCATCTTTGTCCCTACCCTGGTCAGAATCATGGGAGCATGCATTTTGGGGCTTGCTAAGTGATCACTTTTTTGGATATATTCTTTCAGGTTCGTTTGTGACTTGTGAAAAGGTTGTAGTAGTACAAGTAATAGTAGGCCCCTCAGTCTGAAACTGACCGTTCCTCTCTCTCCTGCTCATAACTATAATTGACAGATAGTTAGCAGCGGAATCGAGCCCGCACTGTCCAGGTGCTTCATCACGTCACCACACTGCAGATGAATATGCTCCTACTGCTGTTCTAAACACGCCCAGGATCAACAAGACAAGAGCCTGTGTACTCCCTGAAATGCTGAGGTGAGAAAACACCTTTAAATCCCAAGAAATAATTGTTTTGGTTACATAGTTACATAGTTACATAGTTTGTAAGGCCGAAAAAAGAAAAGATGTCCATCCAGTTCAGCTTGTTGTGCTAAAGTGTTGATCCAGAGGAAGGCAAAAAACCCAATGAGGTAGAAGCCAATGGTCCTCATTTTAGGGAAAAAATTATTTCCCGACACCAATCTGGCAAACGGCAAAAATCCCTGGATCAATGACCCTTCTCCAGAATCCTAGACACTATAACTTGTTATATTATTACACACTAGAAATGTATCCAGACCCTTTTTGAATTCTATTATTGAATTCACCATGAAGAGTTCATCTGGCAGAGAGTTCCATAATCTCACTGCTCTAACAGTAAAGAATCCCTTTCTATGTTTATGTAGAGACTTTCTTTCCTCAAGACGTAGAGGATGCACCCTTGTTCTGGATACAGTCCTGGGTATAAACAGATCTCGAAAGAAATCTCTATATTGACCCTTAACATATTTATACATATTTATTATGTCCCTCCGAAGCCGTCTTTTCTCTAGACTAAATAACCCTACCTTGCTCATCTTTCTGGGTATTGTAGTCCACCCAGTCCTTTTATTATTTTTGTTGACCGCCTTTGTACCTGTTCAAGCTCTACAATGTCCTTCCTGTGCACTGGTGCCCAAAGCTGTACACATTTTCTGTTGGGATGAGAGAAATTAACAAACTGCACTGCCCCGACTGCAGCCTGTGTCATATTGACACAGAAAGTAACGTATTAGCATATTCATGTATGCTAATACATACATTACCCAGTGTAATAAAAGTGTTAAATAATTATCCCATATTGGGATTAGAAAAAAAAAGTAAAAAAAAAAATAAAAAGTGAAGAAAAAAATAAAAATAAATGTATAATAAAAAAATTATTATGCATAAAGTACACAAAAAGCCTACACAAAAAACAAATGCCGAAAAATTCTTTTTTTTATCTTCATGCTGCAAAAAATATAAAAAAAAAAAACTACAGTAATTGACTTGTAAACTTAAACTATGGCCCCCCAAAATACAACTTCTCCAGCATAAAACAAGTCCTCATACAACTGTGTCACTTAAAAGATAAACAAGTTACAACTGTTGAAACGTAGGGAGGCAAAAACTACAAGATTGAGCTGGTCATTAAGTACTTTTCAGGCCTGGGACTTAAGGGGTTAAACTCACAAAGTACAAATGCATCTCCGAAGTTGGATAAAATCAACAGCTACGGACAGTTGTTCAGTTTTAACTCCGCAAACCTTTCTAGACCGGGGCTGTCCCTGGGAATTATGGTCACTTGGCAACTGTCATAAGACACAGGATCTTGCATTCATAGCAGAACATTCCATCAATCTTAGTTCAGCATTCATTAAAGAAAGTAATGAGGATACAGTTTAAGTCTGAGCACCAAGCACAGATATGTGACTTGCTGTGTGAGTATTTGCAGGATCAGTGTACAAAACATATCCAGCTCTTATGAATGAGTGGTAATTCCCAGAGAGCCCCCAGCAATAGATTCCATAGAGGAGGAGGAAGAGTTATGACCTGCAATGACTGCCTGACGTGAGTGCTCCTGGCAGACAGTATAACGAAATAAACTGACAGAATGTTCGGTGCCTCTTACACGTCTTGATGTAAACAGAGAACGGCAAGCATGGGAGGCTGATCACTTTACATGTGGGTAGTGTCAAATCATGTTGTGATAGAATCCTGCAACACAGCTACCCACTCAGCATGTGTCTTTGATGGAGGAATCAAATGCTCACAATTCTTACACTACCCACTCTTCCCTTGATCCTAAGGTTATTTCAGAGCAAGCAACAATCACTTTACAGTGGCAGTAAGGAGGCATAAAACAAGTAGGCGCTGTGCATGTCCTCAACTGAAAGTTTTGTTGCATTATGTGTTCCGGTTTATCCACATTCAAATTTTTTCATGTTTTACAGAATGAGAAGATGCTCAAATATGTAATAAATACATTCAAGCATGTAATAAAAGACCCTGAAAAACAAAGGTATCAGGAAAAGCCTGTGCCCACTCGAGGGTCGATGGCCTGACTTGGGGTGTATCTTGACGTTGTGCTCCCTCTAGGGATGCACAAGGTCAGCCGGATACGGTTTCACAGTTAACCTCTGTCCACACGGGCCCAGGAAGACCCAGGGAGTGCGAGAGGATGCCCCACTCGCCCTCAACCCTGAATGGCTGGGAGAGATCTGTTTACCCACACTAGTGAAACAGAACTCTGCCAGAGCCCAGTAGACTGCCACCAGTTCCTCGTTGGCTATAAGCCTGGTTCGTTACAGACTTATAGCAGGCCCGGAACCTGCCTTGGGTAGCGATATTTTAGAGACCAAGAATAAGTACACGAGAGATCCGGGCGATCAAGACAACAGACCCACTCAGATTAAAGATGAAATATTTAATCACCTGGTTAGCGAACTAGACAAACAATATATACATAGGGGTATAATTATACAGATATTGGTCAGAGGTGCAAATACGGATATGGTTCTGGACGCTCCTGTACGCTCGGCGTATCCCCTTTCCAATGGAAACGACAATGGGCCCACATGGGCTTCAGCTTAAAACAGTACTGGGACATCCCACGTCGCACCTCCTTCACATCACCTGTCATACCCTCTCACGGGACGGTATACACTCTCCTCCCTCTCGGGCCATGTAGTTTTTGGCTTTGGACACAAAATGGGTCATAACGTGGCAGGCACTGGGACAGAACTGAGCCAGTGATACCATCAGAAGCGGACGGGTCCAAGCTATGACTTGGTATCAAACACTGGCCGGCTGCTTCATTCCTTGTCCAAGCCGTTGGTTTCTCCCTTCCCATGTGCCCTACAAACGTGGGAATGACAGCTATACGTGTGGGAAATTTCATAATTAAAAATATGAAACTGGGGTGGACCTGTGATGCACTGTTCTTCTATCAATCCTTATGAAATATCGGTGCCTGGCTATCTGTTAACCCCTTTGATGTTCAGGTCTGTGAGCAGGGCCCTGGGCAAAGTGCTAACGAAATTAAATGAGAATTCTTTGATGCTTAGATCTCCTGCTGGGATGGTCTCCTATCTTGAGCAGCCAGGTCTTGCTGTTTTTTGCCTAATTGATGCTTCCTGGTGACATGTGTTACACAGTGGGGAACTTGAGTGACTTTTGCAATCTGAGTGAATTTGAAGTGGCTTTGTCATTTCTGTGTCATTTTCCTCACAAAAGAATTTGGATGAGAATGAATTATTCAGGTTTTGAGGAGCGTCCAATGTTGTCCAGTGTTGTTAAGAGCACACAGATGTTATAATCCCTGGTGACCATTAGAAAGGAAAGTATGCTCCGTAACAGGGCAGGGATAATGGATAGGCAGAGGTAGGTGACTGCCTAGGTCACCTACCTCTGGCTGTCAGTAAGGGGGCACAAAGATGTATGGAGCAAAGTAGACTAAGAAGCTGAGCCTCCATAAATGGTGGAGGAAGAGTTATGACCTGCAATGACTGCCTGACTTGAGTGCTCCCGGCAGATAACTCTGATTCTGGACGTTTAACTACTTAAATGCTAAGGTTAACACAACTGTGGCATCTTAGCAATTATACAAGAGGGGGGTTCCATCTCCATCTCCCGATTGGCTCCTCTGCAATGTAATTGTGAGTGCCGATCAGTAGTCATGGCAGCCAGAAGCCTAATGAAGGCTTCCAGGCATGCTATCTTACTACCCCTATTACACTGTGTCAGAGGCAAGGCGTAATAGGAGAGTTGTAATAACACACTATTCTGCAATACATTACATATTAGTATACTCCACTGCTCAGCACAGCCATACGTCTATGCCACACACTATTTTTTAAGAGTGTGGAAAGAAATCGGAGTATCCAGAGGAAACCCATATAAACAGTGGAGAAGCATTACAATTTTAGGCAGATGAAGGCCTTTGTTGGATTCATAATGAAGACCTCAATGCTGCAAGGCAACAGAGATAACCAATAAGCCTCTGTGCTTTTGTTCTGTGGTCTTCAGGTAGGTTCCAGTACAGTGATAGGCATGATGTGAGGAATCCCTCTGTATGAATGGCGTCCTCCATTGAGAAAGATGGACAAATGATCAAATTGTGCGGAACAGAAAAAAAGATATCACTTGTTGCATTAATTATATAATTGCCTAAAATAAAAGATGGATTTGAAATTTGTAGAAAATAAAGTATAAAGCTTTAAGAATATTTGAAAGTGCCATTGAAATATTAGTTATACAATTGTATTCAGTGGTCCCATCATTAGGACATTGCAATGATCTCTTGGCTATGTTACATAGTTTGCAAGGCTGGAAAAACAAATACATCCATCCAGTTTAGCCAATTGTGCTATAGTGTTGATCCAGAGAAAGGCAAAACCCCCCATGAGACAGAAGCAAATTGCCCTCATTTGAGCAAAAAAAATCCTTCTCGACTCCAATCTAGCAATCAGAATATATCCCTGGAACAATGACCCTTCTCCAGAGTCCTAGTCACTATAACATGTGATATTATTATGCTCTAGAAATGAATCCAGACCCTTTTTAATTTGTTATGAATTCCCCATGACATTTCCTTGGAAACAATTTTCCACAGTCTCACTTTAAAGTAAAGAACCCTTTCTATTTTATGTAGAAATTTTTTTCCCTCTGAAAAAGAGGATGCCCCCTTGCTCTAGTAAAATCCGGGGTATAAAAAATTTTTCCTATGTTGCCCTTTTAATATTTTTTTATACATTTTGAAAGGGGTTAGGTAGGGGTTTTTGGTCCCCGGTACCCCCCCCGGGACTTTCGCGGACAGAAGCCCAAAAACGAAAAGAAGTTTGTTTAAAAATGACCTCAGCCAGTTTATTGTCAGTATTGGTACATAAAAGAAAAACAAAAGAAAAAAATCCATCCTGTCCGCTCTAACTAAACATCGGGATTCCCTCTACCAAGTCCCAGTCTATTCCTCACTAAACATAAATATTTCATCCACAAGCAAGTGTTTCCCACAGGTCCTTAGCAGAAAACCCTTTTTTCCCGGGCTGAGAGAGTGTTGTCTGAGCTCTGGCCTTAAAAGAGGCGGACGCACCTAGGCCAAATAAGACAGCCCAAGACCCGGACTGTCCAGTGGAGGGGGGGCCCCGCTCTCGTTTTCCCACTCCGGAACTTGGGCAATATCCCTTTCCCCTTTTATGACCAGTCCAGCACTCTGTCACCACCCCCCCCCCCCCGTTTCAGTCCCGGTGCGGGAACACATCTGGATTAAAAGGGAAATGTATGTGAGAAAAGGCATCGGATTCTTCATTTGATCCCGGCCGGTGCTTTACCTAAATTTGTATTCCTGAGGGCTAAGAACCAAATCTTGTACCCTCCTTTTCTTTTCTTTGTTCCCACATCCATTTAAGGGAAAAGTCCTAACCCCTCAAAATGCCGGCCCTAGCGGGAAATAGTGAAGGGGTTTTGGGGCCCCATTTAATGGCTAGGCACTTTTTTCCAGAGGAAATTTTTTGTTTCGTGACATTCTTTTCTATCAAATGACCCCGGGGTTGTTCTTCACAGTTCCGCCCTGGGACAGTACTGCCCCCGTCCCACATTCTTTATGGTTGCAGGAAAAACCCCTTTTTTTTAAAAGTGGGGTTATCCCCCGGGCTGAGCAACAGCAGGTTTTAAGGGTTGGAAGCTTTTCACCTGGGTGTCCCTTAAACCCATGACCGAACCTTTCCCTTTCGTCGGGTCCGTAAAGGGCTGCAAGAGAGGCAAAATTGGGAATGAACCTACAATAGTACCCCTAATCCTGGGAAAGGAAATGTATTTGTTTTTTGTTTACGGGCTGGGGCCCACTTTGAGTTAATTTTGTTTATTTGGGGTTTTTTCCAATCCACGGCCTATTTTGAACCCCAGGTACTGGCTTCCTCTGGGTCAATAGGCACTTTTTTGAATTATCTGTAAAGCCTGCCTCACCCAGAGAATTAAAACAGCCTGCCTGCAGAAGATTATTCGCAACTGGTTTGGGATGATTATACACCAGATAGGCTGCGGTATACGACTGGGGGGCCCAAAAAACCCCTACCATAACCCTCTGGAAAGTGGCTGGTGCCCCACAAACCCAAACGGAAATACCACAAAATGGAACAGCCTGTCAGGATGGCAAGGTATTTTTTTTCTTTAGCCTCGCGGTCAGGGGGTTTTGCCGGTACCCTTTTTTTTAGGTCTAGCTGGATGTAATAGGCTTGCCCAGTCGTCATGAGTCATCCCCCTGTGGTATCGATAAGCGTTGAACTTGGAGATGGCATTTAGTTTACGGAAGTCGTTGAAAAACCCCAGCTCCCATCTGGTTTGGGGGAAAAAAGAAACAGGGGCCCGGGCCCACTGGCTATGGGACCCCTCAATTACCCCAATTTCCCGCATTTTCCCCCATTTCTTCAGAGATCCCCCCCCTTTTGGCTTAGGTTTTCTGACGGTCTTAGCTTAACAATTTTTCCCCCGGTTCGAATGAGTCATGTATAATGGGGGAGTACACCAGGGTTATCCAAGAAGAACCTTCTTTTTTTTAAAAAAGGAAACCTCCTATTTCGGCCTTTTGCTATTGGAAAAGTAAAGCTACCTTAGGGCAACAAGGGTTTCCTCACCCATTTTCTTCTTTAAAAATTCTCCCAATTTACATACTTTCCACCTTTAAAATTAACTTACACTTCTCCTTCCTCCTACCCACAACACCCCACCTCATTTATTTTATATAAAACCCCAACTTCAAAACCCCCCCCCCCCCCCCTCTTTTGGGGGATGAGACCAGAACCGTCCCCTGGTGCAAAAGTACGTATCCTGGCACACGGTTATAAACCCTTTGTGCGCCTCCTGACCCAAAGGGCCCCGCAATCGGCCCCGGGTACAACGGCCGCGATTCGACCCTCATTTGTGCCACGGTTCAATGGCATCCTATAGGGGGTCCTTTTTCCCTCCTGGGCTTTTTTTGCTTGTCAGAACCCCCCTAGGGTGCAAACCGTACAGTAACCAAAGGGGGGAATCCTAGGGATGTTGAGGTACCCAGGGATGCAAACATGAATGGGGAAGCAAAAATTTCCCAATTTTTTCCCATCTTTGTCCCCCATTTTTATACATGGTTTGAGGGTTTTATTAAACCTCTCTCAATCCCCATTCGGGATGTAGACAGAGGTACGCAGTTTTTTTTTACTTGGAACAGTTTAACCTCCTTCATGACTCGGGGCAAAAAGGGGGGTCCCCTGATCATAAGTATCTCCTTCGAAACCCCCCCCGGGCTAAACACCTGCAAAAGCTTTTTGCAATACCCTTGGATATTGTTATGCAAGGGTAAGTTTCCGGGTACCTTGTGGCATAGCCCATGATCACGAGAATTCTGGGGCCTCTAGCAGCTTGACAATGGGACCCCCAAAATCCATGGCTATTCTCTCGAACGGCACCCAATATTGGGGAGGGGGCCAGCGGCTACGTAATGGGGTCTAGGGGCCGAAAGCGGCAGCGGGCGGTTTCAAAATATCTCTCACATTCTTAGAAGGCCCGGGCCAAAAGAACCGTTAAAGGGATTCTTTCGTTTTTTTTTTTCGACCCCCAAATCCCCCCTCCTTGGGTGACCGGGCCGCCTGTATAGTCCTTCAAATTTTTGGGGGACAACCATTTGTCAACAAGCCCCGTCTTAAAGCCATGAAGGGAAGGGAAAAGTCTGGTGTCGCCCATCGAGTTATCGTCAACCATTTTAACGTTTTCCGGGCCGGCAAGGGTAAATCTTTTACTGTTCCCCCCCAAAAATGGCCCATTACACCTCAAGATCGGCATTCTGTCCGGGGGGCTTAAAACTTCTCTCCCCTCTGAAAAACCCCCTCAGGGGGTTCATCTTTTCCCTTCCCCAGAAATAATAGAATAGGGAAAATTTTCCTCCCCCGATAGGCTTCACTCACAGGGAGGGGATTAGAGACTTTTGTCCCACAATTCCCAGAAATATGGGAAGGTCCGCCCATGAGAATCATGTATAAAAAAGGGGATACCCCCACCAAAAATTTTACGGCCCCAACTTTGGAATGGATGTTCACTACAGCGTGCAGTAATTGTGAGTGTCCCCATGTATCAGGTCACCCCATGTTTTTTACAGACGGGTTCTGGTTTCACCAAATCGGCGTTTACTAAGGTCACCCGACTACCTGAGTCTAATAACGCCTTCAACCCTTTTTACCCCCTACAGTAAAGAAACATGTGGGGTTCCCCCATAGCACTGGAAAGGGAACATGCAGCTTAGCATACAGGGGTAAAAGGGGGTTTTTATATGAGACATCACATTGCAAAATGTTCATCATACGTGGGGAATTGGCAACCAATGATGGATCCGACTCGGAAGCTCTTATTATGTCCGTACTGAGTCTCTTAAGAGCCCCGCTTCCCTGGGGACGGTTTATGGCTTTTTAGAATCTGGGCCATCATCCTCCATTGCAAACCCCAAACATATCGTCTGCCGCCCCCCTTTTTCCCTTTGAGCAGTCTTTCCAGGAATCCTGGGGGTCTCCGCTGTGCGGTTTTAAAGGGGGGTGCGGCAAAACCCTTGGTTCCTCCGCTGCGTGACCTCTCCCCACTCCACCATCTGGTCCCCATCTTTGGGGGCTCCATGGGTCACCATTTTTTTGCAAGGGGACTGGGAGGATCTCAGGTTTGGTCCATCACCACCCGTTCCACCATCTGGGGCCCGTCAGGATCTCCGGGTGCAACCACTTCTTGGGCAGGTGGACAGGTATGCATCTGAGAGTGGGAGGTTTTCCTTCGTAGCCCCCAAATTGTGCCCCGCTGGTGCGAACCAAAACCGGACTCCAAGTCGGGGGTTGAAAATTTCTTTTTTAGTTTGTCATAGTTAACATCCTGCGTTTCCAGGTCGTAATAGGCCCTTTTTGGGTTCACTGAAAGAAAGGGTGAAAAGTCCTGCCCACTCCCCTTTGGCCAACATCTCGCTCGGGAGTTCTCTCAAGGGTCAGGGAGCTTCACTCATCAGTGGCTGTCATCTTTTTGAGAGTGACTGGGTTTTATGGGGGCCTTTAGAACGTCTGCACCCCCCCGGGGGGTGTTCTGCGACACGGCAGTTGCTGCACGACAACTTTTAGGGTTTCCCCGTCTTTTTACTGCTCCCCCTGTTAGCCTCGATTGTCTGTCAAACTGCGGCTTTTTTTCCCCCACCTTTTGCTGTACTCGGGAGCCCCTGCTGCACCGGGGACCCCCCTGTTAGATGCCACAGCCGCAATATCGCCTTGATTGCATCCTCCCTTTTTCAGAGCAAAAAAAGAGGACTCCGGCCCTTTTTTAAATTTCCCTTTTGTTCTCCGTGCCAAAAAAATTAAAACTTTTGCATCCTCCACCACTTTAAGGGATAAGGTACAGTTGGGCGTTCCCTATTAGAGGGCAAAGTTTTAGCTGGACAGGATCCCAAAAGACAAAAGATTTGTTTAAAATACCGCACCCTTTTATTTTCAGCATGGTGCATAAAAGCAAAAAAAAAAATCCTATGCCTGTCCGGCTCTAACTAAAATCAGGGTTCCTCTCTATCCAAATGCCCGGCTAATACCAGTCCTATAAATAAAAGTATTTTCATACCACAAGCAAATGCTCCACAGGTCCTTGCAGGTAACCCATACATGCCAACATCCCGTTTTGGCGGGGGGGTCCCGCTATTGGGGCCCCTCCCGCCCTCCCCCGGGGGGTTTTAAAAAGGCCGCTGCGCCCGCTTCACCCCCCCTGAGTCTCGCTGTGCAGGAGGAGGCAGGGGGGATCGCTCCCCCCCTCCCCCCCCTCCCCCGTATGCCGGGCCGGTGTGTGCGCCGCCATACAGGTCAGCGGGGCCCGGGGGAATGACCGCGGGTGCAGGGGGGTGACGCGCGGGCTGCTCTCACCCCTTCCCCCCCCCCCCCCCGCTGAAGAGATCGTCCGGGGGCGGGCCCTGCTGCAGGCCCGGTGAGGTAAATGATTTTATTATTTTTTTTTTTTAGCTTATGGGGGGGCTGCCTGGCAAAAATGGGGCACTACCCGGCAACAAGGGGCATCTACCCGGCAACAGGGGGGCAAACCGGGGAACACAGGGGGCATCTACCTGGCAACAGGGGGCATCTACCTGGGAACAGGGGGGCACTACCTGGGAACAGAGGGGACATTACCGGCAACAGAGGGGACTCTACCCCGGCAACAGAGGGGGGACTACTGGCAACAATGGGGGGATACCGGGAACAATGGGGGGGACTACCCTTCAACAAGGGGGGATTACCTGGAACAGAGGGGCATTTCCCGGAACAGAGGGGGCACTACCCCGGCAACAGAGGGGGGCACTACCCGCAAAAGGGGGATTACCTGGGAACGAGGGGGGAACCTGGCAACAAAAGGGGGGACTACTTGGGAACAATGGGGGGACTACCCGGCAAAAAGGGACACTACCTGGCAACAGAGGGGCATCTACCGGCAACAGAGGGGGGACTACCCGGCAAAAGAGGGGACATCTTCCTGGCAACAGGGGGTCACTACCTGGCAACAGAAGGGGCTCACCTGGCAAAAAGGGGGATCACCTGGCAACAATGGGGGGACTACCTGGGAAAAAATAGGGGCACACCTGGCATCAGAGGGGGCACACCTGGCAACAAGGGGGGTTACCCCGGCAACAGAGGGGGCAATACCCGGGAACAAGGGGGGAACCCGGCAACAGAGGGGGCATTACCGGCAACAAGGGGGGCCTAAACCCGGGAACAAAGGGGCACTACCTGGCAAAATGGGGACTACCCGGCAACAGAGGGGGCATCTACCTGGCAACAGAGGGGCTCTACCTCAACAGAGGGGGCACTACCTGGCAAAAAAGGGGCACTACCTGGCAACAGAGGGGCACTACCTGGCAACAAGGGACATCTACCTGGCAACAGGGGGCATCTACCCGGGAAAAAAGGGGGCACTACCCGGCAACAGAGGGGGCACTACCTGGCAACAGAGGGGGCATCTACCTGGCAACAGAGGAGGCACTACCTGGCAACAAAGGGGGGCACTACCTGGCAACAGAGGGGCACTACCTGGCAAATAATGGGGGCACTACCTGGTAACAATGGGGGCATCTACCTGGCTAACAAAGGGGGGCACCTACCTTGCTACATAGGGGCATCTACTTGGCTACGAGGGGGCATCTAACTGACTGTAAGGGGCACTACCTGCTTAGGGGGGGTTACTACCTGGCTAAAGGGCATCTACCTGGCTTTCTTCCAAAGCCGTTATGCAGTTAGGTGGAGTGGGTGTGGCTTTTTGAAGGGGCGTGGCATACCGAAAAGATGGGCATGTCCATGCAAATTTTTGCCACGGCGCGCTACGCAAATGGGTTTTTACTAAACCCTACGCATAGAGATCTTTAGATCTCTGACACTTCTAATTCTGGTTATTTTTTACCTGGCAGACATAAGGTATCTTGGGCAGATACACCTTCCCTCTATGACCAGTCCAGACACTCTGTCACAATATTTATTATGTCCCCCTGAAGCCGAGTTTGTTTACCTCACTGAATGACAAGCTTTCTCCGTTTAGAGCTCTGTAGCCTTGCATTCTACATATTATAAATCTCCTGAAGCCATGTCACTGTAACAGAAATAGCTAAGAATAGAAGAGCTGATATGCCAATCACTGCTATAGACTCACTCAGAGCCTGACCAGGAAGTGTAAGTCTAAAGCTGCCTGTGGTTCTGTGAAACTGCATAGTGAGAAAACCTGTTTAAACTTACCGGCCTGTAGTTTCCATGCTCTTTTTTTAACCACTTTTGAATATTGGCACCAAACCTTTGCAACATATCCTGTTCTCATGACATTTTTTTGAGTATATTTTTGTTCATGACATGTGCATTGTACACATCAAAATGTTCTTTAAAAAAAAGTCTCTGAAGTGTCCAAATTAAAAATAAGTTCTGTCACGTCCCGAATGTAGGAGGTGGATCCAATGGACCACCGCAAGCAATGGTGTAAGCCACGCCAGGAAACGGAATCTAAGTAGGTCCCGGTTTTCACCAGAGCCCGCCGCAAAGCGGGATGGACTTGCTGCGGCGGGAGTCTACCAGGTCGTTACCCCTGACGTGACTTGCTTGCGGTGGCAGCCAAAGTATAGCGTGGTGCAGAATCGTCAGGCAGGCCCGTAGTCGGGGATAGACAGAAGGTCAGGGCAGGTGGCACAGGTTCGTGGTCGTGGACAGGCACTAGGTCAGGGCAGACGGCAAGATGCGTGGTCGAGGAACGGAAGCTAATGGTACGGTACATGGTAAGTCAGAACAAGGCTTGTAACGCTTTCTCTATAGGCTGAAATGGCACTAAAGATCCGGCAACGGCCCCAGGAAGGGGCAGGCTTAAATAAGGGCAGTGACCGGCAATAGCCAATTACCGGTGCACTGGCCCTTTAAATCTCGCAGTGCCGGCACGCGCGCGCCTTAGATATCGGGGACGCGCGCACCGGGAGGCTGAGACCGCAACAGGAGCGCGGCCGGGTAAGTAGAGAGGAGCCGGGGCCGGCCGGGTGAGCGCGGCCACCGCCCGACATGCGGGCGGCTGTGCCGCTCGTGCGGCGACCACGGGTCGCGGGCCCACCCGTGACAAGTTCCTGTCACTTTTTCCTTGTGACCCGAATTAGGAAAAACGATGGGCGGCAGAACACATTAACCACTTTAAATCTAATCTGCCATCTAAAACGCAGCAACATCTGCATTAAGAAGAAAGGGAAATATGCACCAGAAATCAGAGGATGTGTTTCAGGTTTCTGTAACATACTACATAGCATATTTTTCTAAATTAAAAATATAGCGTCAAAGAGTGACGTGTATGAACGTTCGCACTATTTTTAACCAGGCGCACTCCAATATCAAGCGCATTACAAAGCACCTGTGACACTTTGTAATGAGCCTGAGATCAGGGGCGTGCTGAAGGCGTGTCACACTACAACCGTACAAAAGCTAAAATTTTTTTGCTTCAGAAAGGCAAATCCGGGGTTTTTTGTGCGGGAAATTTAGGAAAACCCCTTTTTAAAAAAGGTTTTTTAAACCTGAGCCAGAAATTGTCGCTTTGTAGCGAGAAAGCCCCTATGACCTGCAGTAGACCAGGTTTATAGTTTTAGGGCATTTTATGCTACTTATACGCAAAAAAAAGGGGACGGGCGCCAAAAATCATACGTGGTCTCTAATACTCTCCTTTTATTTAAAGCCCCCCAAATTAATTGTACTCTCTTTTTTAAAAAAGCCTGTTAAAAAAAGAGACTCTCTTTTGGTTTTACAGTGTGCTTTTTGTGGTTAAAAAAAAATTTTGGGGTTTTGTAATGTATTTCTGATGCCAAAAAAAGGGTCTTTCAACTCTTTAAGGCTTTGAAAATTTTCTTTTCTTATTTTTTTTTTCACCCCAAATTCTTTTTGGGAAATTTTGTTATAAAATAAAATAAGCATTTTTTTCAGTTTTTTTGAAAAAAAAAATTTGATTTTAAATAAATCCTTTCATTGAAGGGGAAAAAATTATTTTTAAACCTATCCCTTAAAAGTTTTAAAACTTGTGCCTTTTTTATCCCCAAATTCCCTCCATATACTTCCCCCTATCTGGGAAAAGGGGAAAAAAACTTCGCATTGCAAACCCGAGAAAATTTTTACTCACTCTTCCTTTTCAGGTTTCAGTTGTTTCAATAATGGGGATGTTTTCATGTTGCTGCAGTGAATCATGCAAAAATTATTTTGTGTTAAAACAAAACCAAAGCAAAAAAAATTTATTTCTCCCCAAAGGTTTTCAGACTA